>JAGFVP010000216.1:0-52582 GCA_021031095.1 Bathelium albidoporum | reverse complement strand
GAGGATGGGTGGGTATTGGTGGTTCTGGTGGTTTGGGGGGAGTCGAGAGGGGCGGTCGGGATGGTGTTTTTGGGAGGAGCGGGAGATTGAGGGGGTTGGAGAGGGAGACCGCTGGAGGAGAGGGAGAGCTGGTCGAAGGCCTTTTCGAGGGCGTCGCCGCCGCCAGTGGTGCCGCAGAATTTCATGTAGCGTTCTTGGATCTTGGCAAAGTATTTTTCTTGGGCACGGAAGTCGTTGAGTCTGAAGATGGTCAGAAATCTGAGAACTAGACGAAGGCATAGATATGCAGTGGAACACCCTACTTTGTCTCGCCTTTCGATGGGAAGCCATATTGTTCTAGAGGGTCGGCTGGAGTTTGGTTGAGTCTATTCCATGCCGAGCCAGGCCCTCGTTTGTACGGCGGTCGCGTTTGGGCTGCCATCATTTGAGTAGAGATGAGGCTCAATGGCTGTTCGTCAAAGCCGTGGTGGTACATCGATGCCATCTTCGTACTTGGAGATCAACGACTGCAAGTCGAACAACGCAAGAGTCGCCATACTGGGTGTCCATGGGCTTATGATGAGTGATAGCAGCTGCGTTATGTTGAGGGAACGGAAGTTGCGGAGAAAACAACCATCCTCCCTCCTTGCTGCAAGCACATGCTAAACACAACAAAACATTCGTGACGATACCTTGGCCCGCTGACGTGCCGATGGCTCGGCTGATACAATGATTGTTTTTCTCATCTACCTGCTCGGCTGATGCCTTCCCTATAATCTTCCCATTCCTGTCTTTACCTTGCACCTCGCATCCACGGCCCATTTTCTGGCCATCATGGAAGAGAAATTGGCTCAAACCAAAGGAGAGAAGGCAGTCGCCCTCTCTAAAACTCCTCATACCACCGAAAAGAGCTTTGAAAAAGTGTTCAGTCTTATAGAGTGGGATCAGCTTTCAGCTTGGCAGCAAGACAATCACTTCATTCGCAGCGGCTATCGTCCAGCATCAGGATCCTACCTTAACTCATTTCAATCTCTGGGATACCTTCACAATGAGACCGTGAATGTATATTCTCATCTGCTCGGAGCAATTGCTGTCGTTCTTGCAGCTGCACTATTGTTCAGTGCTGTTGGCGAACGATATCCCATAGCTGATGCAGACGATCTTCTGGTCTTAAGCTGCTACTTCACCGGAGCTATGGCTTGCCTTGGCATGTCTGCAACCTATCATTTGATATCTAACCATTCAGAAACTGTGGCTCAGTTCGGAAATAAGCTTGACTACCTCGGAATCGTTTTCCTTATCTGGGGGAGCTTCATTCCCACTGTATATTATGGGTTCAGGAATGATATTCGTCTGATGAAGATTTACTGGACTATGGTAGACACCTCTCCATCGCTTACAGATTCGTCACGTCTAATGTTTGTTCTAGATAACGACCATAGGCGCTGGCTGTGCCGTCGTCTCCATCAACTCTGAATTCCGCAAACCCAAGTGGCGGCCATTTCGCGCTATCATGTTCGTCGGCATGGGCCTCTCCGCAGTCTTTCCGGTGTTCCATGGACTCGGGCTCTACGGTGCTCAGAGACTAGATGAGACGATGGGCTTGTCTTGGGTGGTACTTCAAGGATTCCTATACGTTCTCGGTGCAGCAATTTACGCAGTGAGTAACTTCCTGGCTTGCTCTGTCACATCTGTCTAAGAGACTGCAGCTGCGCGTTCCGGAGAGGTGGAGTCCTGGAAAGTTTGATATCTGGTGCAACTCTCATCAAATATTCCACATGTTGGTTCTTTGTGCAGCTGCTGCTCATCTGGTGGGTCTACTAAAGGCATTCGACTATCGTCATAGTGTTGCTCTAAATTTTGACGGACAATCCATATTTCCATCGTCGCCCTTTTCGTTTTTGGTTCACGGAACAGGTTAATGGCGAATATTCGTCTAACGAACTAAATATTAATACAAAATGAAAGTTTTTTCTCGTACTTCTTCTCCTTAATACACTTCCTCTCCAATGGCGCAAAATCAGGCTTGGCTGCGTCTGGCCGGTGCCCGCAGATATCAAACACGCTCCTTCGCTTCCAATTTCGATGTCATCATTATAGCAGCTTAAGGCAGCCACGAACCCGCAGATGTTCGAGTCCGTGGTTCAATCGCCACGGAAGTGGGAGGGAAAACTCCAAGCAGCCTCACTTCTAACTTTGTCAAGTACTGACAGTCCATCAAACTTGCAAGATGACGCTTGCTTTCTCTGATATTGGTTCGAATAGCTGGTCTTCGATGCCGGCCAATAGGAGGAAGTGAAGGATATTGGCGCTTTGCTGCGACGGTCGTTGAGTTGCAGCCCATTGCAACGCATCAATATGGAAGAAGCCTGCCAGAAACGGAGCGATCACTTCACTTGACGATTTTGATCGCTCCTGTCCCGATAATGTGAGTAAGCTGTCCTATTGGACAATTCTGGAAAGCCAGGCAAGATCTAGTATCGGACTTGTCTGTCATGCGAGAACAAGGGTCTACTGGCCATTCTCGCACGTTCATTATCGCTAAATTCTCTCGAATAAGAGTGCTTAGCAAAGTCTTCCGTGGGTCTATTAACGTACCTTATTCCAGATTGTAATCACAAGAACTCTGGAAACCTTTTTCGAGGTAAAAAGAGAGAATCGGTCGTCCAATTCAATGCGCAAATAGTCGCTTTCCGGCCTATTGTTGGATCGTTGAGGTGCTCGCTGCCCCTTGCGTCCGTGGAGACGGGATCTTAGGGTGCCGCTGTGTACTTTGATCAGTCCACCTTCATGACGGTTTTTCTACGTATTCCGATATCGCTTCTTCAGCGTCGAAACTCCTCGGTTTCACTTTGTGGCATCTCCTCAATTGTTTTGTTTGTGGAATAATCACTCCTTGTTCAGTAATCCCGTCTTCCAAATATGGAAGTGGTTAGTGGTACTGGCTTCGACCCTCAGGTCAATATTGCAACGAACATCACATAAGAACACGTCGAGGACGAATCAAGCTGGTCGTTTAGACTCTCAGACGGCAGATTTGAAACAAAGCCATAGGTCCAGCAACAGGTCCAGCAACAGGTCCAAAGAACAAGGCCGTGCAGCAACCCATTAACGGAAATGCTTCGTGAGCCTGCAATGCCCTCACCTTTGTATATAACTCACTGAGTGTAGGTGTTTGCACCGTATTACTTTTCGCTCTTTCCGTAGCCATCGGCACTATTGCGGGCGACCCCAATAGATTCGTTGACAACAATGGGGCAAAGATTCATTACATGATCCATGGCAGCGGGGAGCCTCCATTCCTCATCTTTACGCACGGCTTTCCTGACAATTCCACCACCTGGTTAACCAAGTGCCTTACTTCCTGGCCCGTAACTACGCTGTTATCACACCAACACTACGAGGCTTCCTTCCGTCAAGCGTTCCCCCGCTCAGGTCGGACTATGATGCAGCTCACTTTACCTCCGATATGCTCGCCATCCTTCAGGATGCGCAAGTATGCAAGCCTGCCTATCTAGTTGGTTACGATATTGGAGGGGGTGTGGTGCAGCAATTTGCGTATGCTCACCACGACCTGATTTCAGCTCTCATTATGGTCAACACTCCCATCCTGCCAACATTTCTCCCTCTGATTGAGTTCGATGTCGAATAGCCAAGTCTCTCTTCGTATACTTTAAAGTTCTATCGTTACGAACCAGGGCAGCCCAAAAATGCTACATTCGTTGCTCGGGATATCCGCAATGCTACCTACCGCAACAGTATCGTTGACTATCTGAACGTCTCACCAATCCAAGGCATGCTGAACTTTTACAGCAAGCAGTTTCCCGGGCCACCGTATTTTGACTTATCTGCTTTCAACTACTCTTTAGCACATTATGCGTACAAGCAGCCCTCCCAGATCATCTACGGGATCGAGGATCCTTTCTTTAGCGTCAGAGGGCTTGATGGCCTATCAAAATGGTTTCCGCAGGGCCTTCGACTTGTGATGGTTTCCGACGCGGGCCACTGGTCATTCCAAGATGCGCCGAAAAAGTTCAATCATAAATTAGAATCTTTCCTTACGTCTAATCAGATCATGTTGCATTGATAGTTAGCACCAAAAGGCCAACTTCGGAAAACCATGACTGAATATCAAGTCACTATTGATCACAAAGTGCTCAGACGGCTATTCGACAGTTACTGGGCTCTCTCAGAGCTCGCTCGACGTGGCCCAAAGTCCCCTTAGCGTTGCTCAGGGCTGATCTCAGGAGTTCTATAGAAAAGCATAGATACAGCTCAGGACATCGTATTGTACATGGATTTCTAGAAGTTGAGAGGAGAATAGATTTACTCGCCCGTTATATGTGACTTATTCCATATCTCAAAAAAAAAAAAAAAAAAAAAGCTGAAAGACGGCACGTCCTTTGTCGTAAATGTTTTTTGCTGCTTTAGGTACTTCATTCAGGGCATTACCATTCTATATTACTAGTATCTCCAAAGTTAGACGCAACACCCGCTGACCGTGCCTGTTTTATCGACTCGTTGTAACAGCTCACAGGTTGTTGGAGTGTGTCGAGCACGAGACAACCGCGCGAGCATACGTCTTATTGTGTTTACTTATGAAGCATTTTCGCGACATCGATTCTGAAGTAAGCAAGTATACACTTCCTCCGGGCCGGCTGGAAGTTTTTCAAGGATCGTTTCGACCTCAACTTATTTTAACTTTTCGAGTTCTAATATGACTAATGCTGCCCACACGTTGCGTCCCTCCGGAATCACTGACAAGCTTGCCTACGGCGTTGTTTCGAAATCACTCCTCTCCTTCCTAATTTTTCTCCTTGGGCCTATTGTTGATCTTCTCATCTGCCGTAGATCAGATACCTTCAGAGGTTTGCGTTGACAATGTGGTTGATGATAACAAGCAGAGAGGACCACCCGATAGCTCTGAAGTATTTTATGTCTTATTTTATAGGCTTTTGATTTTAATATAGGACAGAAAATGCTTTAGGAATACCGAATAGTCCCCTCTGCTGACTGCTGTCAAACAAATCAGAACTTCCGGAGAGGTAATCGCGGACTAGTCGCGGTTTTGGATTGAATTCGCGATTCCATCGGATCCAGATAAAGTTTTCTTGTACGATGTGATGTGTTATTTATTGAAACACTGCCAAACGTTTCGCTAGCTATTGGCCACATAAGCGTTGTAGCCCCAACTGATCTAGACACAGAGAGAGCATGCATCTTCACTGATGCTCTAGCGCCGACTCCCTGTTTCCGCAGTACATAGCCCTGGAAAGCTTCTATATAAGACTGGAAGTCCTGGTCTCGACACTGTATGTACAGGGATGTATGCTTACCAGGGTTCCCGTTCACTAGGGAATCCTCCATGCAGCAGAAAATCTCACCAGCAAAGACAATGATCTTGGCGATATTGCGGGCACTCCGTATTGTGTCATATTTCTCGGAACTCCCTACCAAGGGTCTGAGCTTGCGAGATCTCAGATAGTTCTGAATATGCTCCTGCAATCTAGCCAGAGGCTGGCCGTTCTGTCGACTGCTCAATTTTGTTCGGCGTACAAATCGAAACTTTCAAATGCGTTTATTCATTCCTTTGACTAAGTGAAATAATAGAGGATCGGACCGAATCCCGATCCTACCTAGGCATATCATTCTGCCTACAACATACGATGCAAAATCACCCTCTCTTACAAAATTGGCAGCGACACTTTCAACGCATTATTACACAGGTCTGTTGGACTAAAGTGACTTCATCTACACTTACTTAGTCAACCATGTGAGTCAAAAGGACAGAACCCCAATCCTCGGGTGCTGAGCTGTGAGCAGGTACGGAACTGCAACTACGCAAGTTGTTACAATCAACGCCCAAGGCGAACGAACCACGAGAACGGAGGTTCCATTCGTGGACTATTTGAGTACACAGTGTTCTCAGTCGAGAAACTATCAACCACCAACGACTGGGGGATACTAGCTTGCGATGGGTGCAACAGCCGTAATGGCATTCGGGTTATGAGGCATAGGCGTATGATGGAGCTTTTATGAGAATGAGAATGCATGCAACGCATATCAACACATCATTACATCGATGCATGCTTGGAGTTTCTCTAGCGCAATCTCATCATTTCGTTGCGCTGAAGTCGTGAATTGTTCATTTGTCCATCCGTGTGTGCCAGCTGTAATGAGTTCCTTCCCATAAGGCTGGCATGATCTGTAATCAATTATGATAGGCTCTCCGTCCTCACTGAACAGGATGTTATTTGGGTTGAGGTCGTTGTGCGCTAGGCCCAAGGAGTGAAGATACTTGACTGCCGACTCAATGCCACCATACAAGATGGCTTTATCCGCCTTCTCAGAATCGCTCTCCAGTCGATGCCGCAGTGTAAGAGGGTGTCGATCTAAAACAAGACCGACAATCTGACCTCTTCTAACGATACACCCATGGTACCGGATAATGTTGGGATGCGGTCTGCGCCATAGCAGCTCCAATATCTCAGCTTCCTGTAGAAGCAGTTTCGGTAATAGGTCTGTGCCGGAAAACGCATCATAACTTCTCACTTTGGGTCCCTTTACGAAGACTTTACTGTTAATTGGTATTGAAACAGCAGTAATATGTGCTGGAGGCTCGGGATATATCTCTTCATCCGGAATAAATTTCAAGCTATCCGTAATGTCCTGTGTACTCAAGTCTTTCTTCCTAATGGCCGCCTGACCAAACCAGACATGATAGTCACGAGATGTGACCGCAAACGCTGATCGTGAGAATGTATAGGAGCCATCATCTTTTACTGAGAACGCCTCACAAAGGTGGCTTAGATTCCTGACAGACTCAGGCAGGGGCGGCTGTTGATTCATGTGTCCAGGGAGAAGAAGGTGAAGAATATGAGGGTAGGAGGAATGAATTGCAGGCCGGCTGTTGCTACTTCAAATTTCGTGGGAGAGGTCAGCAATTGCGAAAGAAGGTTCAATTAAGTAGACATTAGAAAAGGTTTAACAACCGAGATACAAACTTCTTCGCCTCTGAAGGCTGTACGAAATTGGCCGGAGACAGAGTATTGAGAAAAGCATATGCGAGAAGCTGATGTTCTATCTGGATATCGCTAAGTATTGCCGGGTTGCTGAGGCTGTGCGGCCGTCTTAGTTATACCATACCAGCCACAAGTACCGCGGCCACAGCCTCAGACTTAGCTCCATAGGTTACGTGCGCGCGGCCGTATGGTTCTGCCCAGAATTGCGATAGCTTTTATCACGAGGTACCGATTCGCTTGGTAATATGGGATGAATTTACGCTTTACGTCCACTGCAAAGCCGGTGATGACTTGCAGTGCATGGATAAGAACCTCTGACTTAGATATGGCCCTTTCATCTATGCGGTACCTAGGTAGAGCACATTGCCAGCGCTACCGCCTAACTGCAAAAATCAATCTAATAGAAAGAGTGGCGAATCAGATAGAGGAGATCCTCCTCTGAGATTCTTGTTTTCGCATCGATAGTGCTGCCGCCAAGGGTTTGCATCGGCGGCGACGAGGAGCTCGGTAGAATGCTTCGGGATATTTATTTTTGTAGATGAAGACTATTTTATTCTTTACATGGTGTTGACGAATCTCATTAAGGTGGTAGACGCAGGTAAGGAGTATTTTTGGGGGGTATGGAAATAGAAGCGAACATGGGTAAGCAAGAGTGAAGATACTACGCCGCCCATGTAGACACTCAGCTGAATTCGAGCAGAGATGAAACAACTCAAATCGTCCTGGAATACAGCCAGTCAATTTGTGAGAGAAGAACAATTTGACTCCTTAACCCGGATGCAACGTGATTAGTAAATACAAAGAATTGAATTTCGTAACAATCTGTCGCTCCTCAACACTGCTCATGGAACTAATTCCTCCTGCACATGAATAAGTTGAGGTGAAAAGGAGACATGTTGTTGCAGGGTCGGCAGTTATGTTCAAGAGGTGACATTTCAACATCCACAGGAAATAAAGGTAAACCATAAGGCAATAGCGGCGGGTTCAGAAGGCAGCTTATTCTCTGTGTGAACCGCTTCATAGCTTCAGACCTTGCAAGTCATCTTGCTCGCTGAAGTTCCTCATTACGTGTTCCGACGACCAATTGCTGGCGCGCATTTTCTGATCGACTACCCAATTATCATAATCAAGAGCACGTTTTGCACATCTTCAACCAGAACATGGACTTCGACGCGTACCATACCATCTCTCCATCCGCAAGTCACACACATACAATCATCTTCCTTCATGGAAGAGACAGTACCGCGGAGCAGTTCGAAGAGGATCTTTTCGAAAGCCAAGCATCAGACGAACGATACCTATCGCAAATATTCCCACACGTACGATGGGTTTTTCCTCAGTCTAAACTTCGGCCCTCCGCACGTTTCGGGGAAAACTTATCCCAATGGTTTGATATGTGGTCAACTGAAGAGCCCTACGCAGAAAAAGAGATCCAGTTGGACGGACTGCGGGAAAGCATCCTTTTCATTCAACAAGTCACAGATGCTGAATCAAAGCTTGTCCCTTTATCCCACATCTTTCTCTGCGGGATCAGTCAGGGCTGCGCAACAGCTCTCTCTACTTTATTGTGTGGTCGGGAGACGCTTGGTGGATTCATCGGATTTTGCGGGTGGATGCCTTACGGGGACGAGATAGAGCTCTCGATAGACAAAATGGCCACACTGCGACAAGTGCAAGCGTGCCTGGGTCAAGACGCTACCGATGCCTCGCAAGCCAAACACCCAGATATTGGCACGAAACCTCTAGCAACACCAGTCTTTCTGTCACACTCCCGAGACGACAACGTGGTTCCAGTTCAGTGTGGCTTAGCCATGAGTAAGGCTCTGCGGGAGATTGGCATGCAGATTACCTGGAAGGAATACCAAGATGGGGGCCACTGGATACAAGAACCCCAAGGCATTTGCGATTTGGTCGACTTTATGGTGAGCGTGATGGAAGGAGTTCCATGAATAGGACTGGTCAAGTCCCGAAAGAGCCTTGAAGAGGCGACCCTCCCCTTATTCTTCATTTACGTTTCGAGAGAATCCGAAGCGGCTTGGATTAATTGCACAGGCAATAACCAGATCCTCGGTGGCAATAACTTTGACAGGGGCCTCAAAGGGGGTCGTGGGTTGATATCGACGCTCTGGCTAGTAACGATGGCTCTTCTAGTTCTCGTCTAATTTTCGTCGGCTTCCAGGCGAGTGAGAGTATCGCCAGGGTGGCGTATGAAGGTACGAGGCTGTTCCCACAGGGCATTCTAGCAGAATGGGTTTTTTTGGCGGGGCCCTCCAAAACAAAACCTTACCCGTTGATTAGCTAGCTAGTTGTGGTGCAGCAAAGCAGCCACCTCGATTTGGACCGAAGCTAGAACCAAGAATTCGATAAGCCCTGTCGGTCTTGAAAATAAACATAGAAATTTGACATTGGTTGGCAATCTCCCCTGCAGCAAGCCATACTGCAAGCCGACTTGCACACCGTTTGTTGAGCTCTGTTTTCGTCACCGCCCAGATCCCGGTTGCCCCTCCATCCCAAAATCATTTTCCAACCGACTGAAGTATTTGAGTTTTGTCCTCTGCCCCCAATTCTTTGTGAATTCGCTCTGAGAAATTGAGTAGATACCCACACAATCACGATGAGCGTAAAGACCGTTGAATTCAAGCCTTTCCAGGACCAGAAGCCTGGCACGTAAGTTACCCCTCATAGCTTCCTCTGTCCACAGCACTCTTTTTTGGAAGTACCGCACAAGTTGTTTTCCAGTACGAGCACCAGCTGACATTTTCACTGCAGTTCTGGTCTTCGCAAGAAGGTCAAGGTCTTCCAGCAACCGAATTACAGCGAAGCCTTTGTTGCTTCAATTCTCCTCTCAATTCCGGAAGGCGCCGACGGCAGTTTCTTGGTCATTGGTGGAGATGGCAGATACTGGAACCCAGAAGTCATGCAATACATTGCCAAGATTGGTGCAGCATATGGCGTGAAGAAGCTGGTGATAGGACAGAACGGTATTCTCAGCACACCGGCAGCCAGCCATGTCATTCGTATCAAGAAGGCTACAGGAGGCATTCTGTTGACCGCAAGCCATAACCCTGGAGGTGAGTACCATTGCTCGCTCTACTAAGTCAATTCCGAATCAAAGCTGATAGTCCCCACAACAGGTCCCACGGAAGACTTCGGCATCAAATACAACCTCGCCAACGGTGCCCCCGCTCCGGAGGGCGTTACCAACAAAATCTACGAAACCTCCAAATCCCTGACCTCCTACAAGATCACCGACATTCCCGACATCGACCTCTCTACCATCGGCACCCAGACCTACGGGCCACTCGAAGTCGAAATCATCGACTCCACCAAGGACTACGTTGACATGCTGAAGTCCATCTTCGACTTCGACTTGATCAAATCCTTCCTCTCCAAACACACCGACTTCAAGATCCTCTTCGACGGCCTCAGCGGTGTTACTGGCTCATACGGCAAGGCCATCTTCGAACGCGAGCTTGGCCAGGCCGGCTCCACCCAGAACTGCGAACCCCTCCCCGACTTCGGCGGCCACCACCCCGATCCCAATCTCGTGTACGCGCGCAGCCTCGTCGATGCAGTTGACTCGCGCGGTATCCCCTTCGGCGCCGCGTCAGACGGCGACGGCGATCGCAACATGATCTACGGCGCGCGTACATTCGTGTCCCCCGGGGACAGTCTAGCCATCATCGCACACCACGCGAACCTGATCCCATACTTCAAGAAAAACGGCGTGCACGGCTTGGCGCGCTCGATGCCGACGTCCGGCGCGGTGGACCTGGTGGCGAAGAAGCAGGGCCTGCAGAGCTACGAGGTGCCGACCGGGTGGAAGTTCTTCTGCGGCCTGTTCGATGCCGGAAAGATGAACATCTGCGGCGAGGAGTCGTTCGGGACCGGCTCAGACCATATCCGGGAGAAGGACGGGCTGTGGGCGGTGGTGGCGTGGCTGAACATCATCGCGGGCGTCGGCCAGCAGACGGGCGCAGCGCCGAGCATTTCGAGTATCCAGCATGACTTCTGGAAGGTGTACGGTCGCACGTTCTTCACGCGGTATGATTACGAGGGGTGCGAGACGGAGGCGGCGGGGAAGGTGACGGCGCACATGAAGGAGTTGATCACTACAAAGAAGAGTGAATTTGTGGGGTCGACAGTGGAGGGAAGGAAAGTGGTGGAGGCAGATGATTTCTCATACACTGATCTTGATGGGAGCGTGTCGAAGAACCAGGGAATCTACGTCAAGTTTGATGATGGCAGCAGGATCGTGGTGAGGCTGTCCGGGACAGGAAGTAGCGGCGCGACTATTCGGTTGTACATTGAAAAGCATGAGACGGACGAGAAGACTTATGGCTTGGATGCGCAGGATTATCTTAAGGATAATGTCAAGCTGGCGACGGATCTGCTGAAGTTGCAAGAGTACATTGGCAGGACGGAGCCGGACGTCAAGACCTAAGGAGTGTCGCTGAGCAGGCCATATTATTTGCTGATGCATCTGTGGCGGGTATGATGAATAATGAGTGCTGTAGGACTTGCCAGCCCTATCACATGTTCATACAAGGCTAGATAGCGTTTTTCTAGAATATGAAATGGTGTAATGATAACGGTGTCGATCAAGAGCATCATCATACAGAGACTAGGTTTCGGGCAAGATGGAGATATAACATTATCCGAAGGCCGCAGCGAACAATTTGCGTAGCGGATGAAGCGGTAAAAGTAGCCCAACACAGTCATTTGCGATGTAATGTTTCTATAAAACGAAAGCGTTCCCTCAAAAATCTTTATCCTGGATTGGCTGCCTACCTTTCAGAAGTCGATCACAGCTTTCCCACTGCATGCCCCTTGTCTTTGACAAAGCGTTCCTTCTTTTCTTGGTCGACGAGATCCAAAAGATGCCTTGCCTGCTTTTCTGGGAAACGTGCCCGAAAGACATCAGATATAGTATAGTGTCGGAGGAAAAAGTCAAACAGCCTTCTACGGAGGAATTCCCGTGGTTCGTTGGTCGCATTGGAAGAGCCATTCGTATGAGTAGGTTTCTTGTAGTATAGACGAATGTCTAAATCTGCTCCGGTTTTGATCATCAATTCGGTTTTCTGATAGCCGAGGGTCATGTGATGGAACTGATAATTGTATAGGTGATTGAGGAAAACTTCCCAGATTGTGAAGCCAGAGAGGACGCCGAACATGTTGGGGCTTGCTCCATGATGGAAGAAAGCTTTTAAAATATTCAAGCGAGGATGTTTCCATCGTTCTTGCCAAATTTCGCCATTGCCGTTATCGAAAAGTAGACCCCTTAAGCAATTGACAAGATTGACATTGGCTTTGTATTGAAGAAGAAGCGACACTAGAGCAGGTACAAATTCAGGCGTCTCATCATTTGTTAAGTCGAATAGCTTCACGCACTCAAAATTGTTTCCTCTGCCCAGAAGCCCGATGGCATCGAGAAAGAAGTGCCAGATCGTGGTTCCATCGAATGATACGTTAGGATCTGCCCCGTGGCGTAGCAAAAGGTGTACCATCTGCAGCTGGGTTTTTCGATCGACATGGTTTGCGTGTATTCCCAGAGCATAGTCCAGCAAGGGCCGATCCACGCGCCCGCCCACTCCAGAAGAGCGCTTAAGGTACGTGCCAACGTACTGACAAAGGCCTGCACGGACACATTGACCGAGAAAAGACTGGTCTCCGCTTTTGCCTCTCAAAGGCCTGTCTTCCAGTATCGTTTCAAGCATGTTGATAGCAGGATTTTCTGTATTCGGTGATCTTTGCTCTTGCTGCCATGCATGGTAGAAGAATAATCTGAGGATGCTGATCGGATCATGTAACTGGTATTTAAGAACAACAAGGGAGGAGTAGCAAAGACCCAGATGCGCCTCAAATTCTATTTCTATAGGTTCCATGACTGTATGTGAATGTTCCTCTAGGAAGTCCTTACGGTTCGATGTAGAAAATCAACTTTAGGCCCGAGGTAATCTGTTTCTGCAGCTGTCGAAAGCTCCAACAGATCTTTGGTAGCAGCATTGACCTGCTTGCGAGTCTGTATTACACACTCGACAATCTGAGCGTAAGAAAACTACGTGGTCTTGGCGTTGAGGATACGATCGCGATTTTCTCCATCCAGGAAAGAGTAAAAGCAGGTAGGATAAGGTTCTTGGGCAACGAGTGTTACTCCAAGATATTGCGCAGTCTTTGTTCTGTGAATCTCGTCGACATCGTTGAGCATGCGTCTGAAGACGTCACCGAGCTCCACTGGGATTTTCTTGAGTCTCTGGCGGAGGATGGAAATTGTGTCTCCAGACATCAGACCTACTTTGAGTGATCGCACCGCGAGAAAAACGCAAAGAAAGACGCCCTGTGCTTTGACGACGATCTCAGGAATCAGGGCATGATAGGCAGCATCACAGGACGCTGCACGGCGAAACTGCTCATCTTCTTCTAAGGTATCATGTATATATCGTAGGATATCCGAACGCGTTAGTTTATTGATATAAAACCGACGTGTGAAGTTACTGTCTTATGCCTTTGTAAAAACTTCCCAGGGACGACTGGAGAGACACAGCTTGAAAGTAGGCAATCTCGAGAGCTTGTTGAGTATGTCGATAAGCTCTGTATGGTCTCCATCAATGAAGAAGCAAAATCTCGCGGAGATAGAGCTGCACGTCGCCAACAGTTGTAGGGTTTCCAAAAGCTCGGCTCGACTCCAGTCAAATTGTTCATGTAGCAGGGATGCATGCCATCTTCTTGGGCAGACAGTCGATATGGCCTCCGGGCACTGCTGTAGTACTTCATGAAGTAACGACCTTATAAGGCCTTCTTGCGATTTTTGCATCTCTGTGCCCATATGCCAGAAGAAATAACTTGCGATAAAAACTCGTTCAGACTTCTTTATAAATTTTTAGAGCACCTTGGCAGTTTTTGGGTTATTGCAAATAAACTTCATAAGCGTAGACTTTCCAGATCCTGCCTTGCCAGATATCCAGTATACGCTATCTCCTTGGTGCTAGTTTTCTAACCACTCTACGAACTGTAGAGGTATCTTGTCTTCATCGGCCTGCTGAAATGGCGCATCGCCGGTGGTAAAAATCCACTCAAAGGTTCGAGCATGCGCCTCTTTCACATTATCGCGTCGAAGGTATATTGAGGGGAAACGAAGGCTATTAAGGATGGTCTGCTCTCGCACAGAGGCTGAGACTGAAGTTAATTCTAGGTGGATTGCCGGCAGTCTTTGAAATGGGAGTTTTGCAATCGATTCTTGAGCAACTGTGTCCAACCTGTCAAGCAGCTCCATCATTTGACTTTCGCTATAGAGGCTGTTCTGGCGGATGCAGTCTTGAACGGCTCGTAGCTCGGTCTGTAGAGTGCTGATCTGATGACTGCATATTCCAACGGTCAGTCGGTGACTTCATTTGTTGAGTGACTCGTACCGTGTCATAGAAATTGAATACAAGCTTTAATTGTGAGCGATATACTTCCAGCTCGTGTTCAAGATCTTTGATTTGTTCTTCTGCCCCAACACTTCGGAAGGTTTGGCGCAGGCTTTGTATTCTACGATTTGCCCCATGAGCTTTTGGATTTATTTTGAGGCTATCTAGGATATTGATCAGGTCAGCAGCCACTGACTGACAAGATTGCGCCAACTGTCGCACAGCCAACTCATCTTGTGTCCTTATCTCGCCTTGATCTGCACTCGCAGTAGAGTCGCCCAATCCTCTTGCGACGGACTGCAAATTTTGAGTAACTGCTTCGAGGTCTAGATACTGTGCAGAGGTACCGACAGCTGATCGATACTGCTCAGTGCTTTGCGAGATCAACTTGCTCCCAAATTCAATGAACCGAATGATGTTGGCAGCAAGACCCAACGCGAAGGAAGGATTGACGACCATCGTGCCGGTGATCCCATCAGAGACAAAGTTTGAGGCAGTAGAGGTCACAGAAGTATTTTTGCTGCAAACAAACGAGGCAAAAGTCAAGAAGGCTGGAGAAGGAAATCCTCCGCAGACATCGCAAGGCTAACTTGAGATTATTATGGTTGGAGATGCATATGGGCCGCAGGTCTGACTCCCAATCGTTGAAGAGAATTGAGCTGCTCCTAGCTTGCGTTTCTTGTAGCGTTATAGACTACAGGCAATCCGAAGCCAGAACCCAAGAGCGGCAACCCGGTCAGCCGGCGCATCTGGAGCTTTGCTTGCATGAGTGTGCCATGCCTCGATAGCATCTTCAAGGTTGGCAGTAGTCGCCGCCTTCCCGACGAAATAAGAGCCCGACGGATAAATCAAGAGAATTGCAAGATCACGTCAAGAAGCCAACGCATTGCACGCTCTTGGCTTTAATTTTGAAGTTTAGGGGCAGCGATACGGATAAAGGTGTTGAACGAGGCAAGTATCTCCGTACTGAAGGTGTCGTCTACGTCCCGTCCCATCCCTGCATTACGTGCCTTGTAAAGGGATACTGAGGTAGGTACGCTACCTACTCCAACCATGACGCACTTCCGGTGGCGGCCAAAAAAGCACGAATGGGGAGCTCTCCCGTGATACAGAATACAGATGAACTCAAGAAGCCTTTCATAAGACTCGTGTAGAACTTCCGCTCTTGGATAAGTGGCTTACTTCACAGCTTTTCCTAGATAGTCCAATCAATCAGCGCAAATGCAATCCAATGTTTGTGACCTCTTTGCCCTGCTTCCTAACATAGACCGATGAAAGATGGAGGTAGAATTCAGACGTCGTAAGAGGATAACGGAATGTATACCGCCATACAAATTAGGTGAGGGGTTACATCAAACGTACATTCCAGCTCACATCGTCCAGCGAACAAAGTTCTACTCCTCAGATCATGAAGTCGAGGTAAATCAGTAAATATAGGTTCTGCCAAAATCGGCAGCCACAAATTGACGCAGCCCGTTTTGCTCCACAAGATCTCGAATGTCGAATATCTGCTAACCAGAGTTTGCACCTATAGCATATATGTCGCCGGAGTAAGGAATTGAATTTACCTTTTTACTAGACATCTGAAAGCATTGAGTAACTTGCGCACTTGGAAAGAGTACACAGCACCGCACAGCTGCCTACAAGTGCGTTTTGATGAAAGTTATCTGGATATCCATGAGTCTTGAGAAGCTTTCACCGCTCAGAATATCCATGTGTCCTTTGTCAGGCTCTATGTGTAGAAACTTAGGACCCGCCAGGCCTTCAAAACGCTGCTGCTGGAGTTCCGGTGGCGACACTACATCATTGCCAGGAATGAGAAACATTACAGGCGTAGGGGATAGATGCTTCCAAAGATCGAAAGGCTGCCATGCAAACAGCCTGTAATAAGTCTGAATAGTCGTGCGATTCTCAAATGTTGGTGCGATTGTCTCTTTCGCTCCCGTTAATAATCGGTAATTGTCCCTCTCGATCCCCACCCCAAAGCCTGCTGGGTTTTCGCCTTGTTCTGTGAGCATCGGAATGTAAAAAGGTGGGTTCCCGTTCGTTTGCGAGATGCGGTCCTGTATTGCTTTTGCAAGCACTTTTGGTCTCTTTTCCTCTGTATACTCGAATTTTGTCAACGGACACACGGCAATCACCGCTTTTGCTCGTCGATCTAGAGCAGCACTGCACAAAGTTACAGTAGCACCAAAGGAAAACCCCCATAATATGATTTTCGTGGAATCAACAAAAGCTTGTTCACCCAAGAAAGTCAGGGCGTCGGAGTAATCCTCGACCTGTTTGGCAGGATCAATGTCATTTCGCGGCTTTCCATCGCTAGAGCCAATCCCTCGAGGGTCATACGAAAGCGCAGTAAAGCCAGCTTGTTGAAAGTAAAGCGCAACGTCAGGTATGAACATCTCTTTCGTGCAATTGAACTAAGAGGGACATCTAATCAGCGCCTTGCGAAAAGTATATAGTGCATTGCTGAATGTAGAGATCAGAGTCAAGAAAAACTTACACCAGGGGTAAGAATGACTGCTGGTCCGTGCTTGCTCGCAGGGTATAGTGTACCCCGCAGAGTAAGACCGTCCATCGTGGAGAAGGAGACGTCTTCGCGTTGCATCATCTCTTGCCTTTGCTAAATCCTCATCACCAAGTCTGCTATCCGAATTCCAGCTGTGATCACATCCGACTATATACCTGACCACTATGGAGTGGTCGGCCGGTATCCTCGACTATCGCTTGCAGAAGAGAAGTTGAAGTCATGCAGGTAGCCAGCAATGACAGTGCACAGAGTGGAAATCGTACGGCACAGATATGACTGCCCGGTCGAACCAAAGGCGTTGCGGCAGTGGCGGACAAATGATCGAGCGCAAGGGCTTGGCTTTGCCTTATACTGGCTTACTGTGCAGTAATCGGCAATGCTGAAGCTTACCTTGCGTTCAAGATGACATAATACCAATCCGGGACAAAGGCAGAATGGCGGAAATCCAAATGTTATTACTGCATTGCATGTGAAAGCAGGACATGGACATTGTTCAGCCAAGCTTCTCAGAGCCCCTCAGCTAATGTTCGATATCGAAATGAGGTAGAGGTTGAGAAAACTACCCTTACAATCCGCAGGACCGAAAGATTCAACGTTCCGAATATGCCTGTCTTACCGCAGGAGCCAGTAGCAATTATTGGGATATCCTGCCGACTTCCTGGCTATGTTCAATGTCCTCGAGATTTGTGGAATCTCCTCGACCAGGGTGTTGTGGCCGAAAATCACCCTCCGACAAGCCGATTTGCCCTTGATGGGCATTACAATGGGTCGCGGAAGCCAAGGACTATGCGATCTCCCGGGGGCATGTTCCTGGAGAATGTCGACCCAAGAGACATTGACGCCTCGTTCTTTGGCCTGTCTGCAGTCGAGGCTGCCGCTATGGACCCTCAACAACGACAAATGCTTGAGGTTGTGTATGAAGCGCTGGAAAGCGCTGGGATAGACCTGGCTCTTCTGGATGGTCAGGCCTTTGGTTGCTTTGTTGGTTCCTTTGCGAGTGGTGGGATCCATGTCTTCTTACAGCGCGCTGCAGAAAATTGACGAAAACTAGACTATGCAGATATACAAGCACGTGATCCGGAAGACAGAGTTGCTGGCGTGACTGTGGGTGTTGGCAGAGCCATGCTTAGCAATCGCATCAGTCACTTTTTAAACATCAAAGGGATCAGGTAGGAAACTGGCCTTGGCCGCTTGATTTCGCTCCATAAATTTGGGCTAATGCGCATGAAGTATGACGGTTGACACTGCTTGTTCGGGCAGTCTTGTATCATTGGACACAGCCTGTCACTATCTACAAAGTGGCGACATTAATGGTGCTATTGTAGGAGCTTGCAACTTATATCTCAACCCGGAGCATAATATGGACACGAGCAGTATGCAAGATGCACTCTCCCCTTCGGGGAGATGTCACACCTTTGATGCAAAGGCTGATGGCTACATCAAGGCTGAGGCCGCTAATGCCCTCGTGTTGAAGCGCTTTTCGGACTCCATACGTGACGGCGATCCTATTCGAGCAATCATTCGAGGATCTGCCTCAAACAGCGATGGCTGGACGCCGGGCATCGCTAGTCCAAATAAAGACGCTCAGGTTGCGGCTATTTTGAAAGCATATTCGAATGCGGGCATCAGTAACTTTGAAGAGACTGGATACGTGGAATGCCATGGGACAGGCACCCCTACTGGTGACCCTATCGAGGTGTCTTCCGTCGGTGTAGCGCTAGGTTCTTCGCGCTCGTCCCGTGATCCGCTTCGCATTGGGTCTATCAAGGCCAATATTGGACATTCGGAGCCAGCATCAGGTTTGTCTGGAATACTCAAATGTATTCTAGCAATGGAGCACGGAGTTATCCCCGGGAACCCTACTTTCGAGATGGCGAACCCTCTCATTGATTTTGCATCATCAAAGACGTGGACTTCAAAGTTCTCGACACCATGGCCAAGGGATAGGCGGCTGCGCGCAAGCGTGAACTCCTTTGGGTACGGCGGTACCAACTGCCACGTAATTTTGGACCTTCCGGATGCTGACATTAAAAAGCACGTAAGCTCCTACGATACGAATGTGGCTACTTTGTTTGACGAGCCAGCCATTGAGCGCTTACGATTGCTGGTGTTCTCCGCTAACGACTGGGAATCCTTAACATCTAACATAGGAAGGCTCAGGAATCATCTTCTTAATCCGGCGGCTTCTGTCAGTATTGGCGATCTAGCGTACACGCTTTCACAACGCCGCACAAGGCATTTCCATCGTGGGTTTGCGGTGACTGGAATATCATCTCTACAAGATGTAAAGATCATTTATAGCAAGAAGAACCCTGTACCGCCGCGAATAGCTTTTGTCTTCACGGGTCAAGGAGCTCAATGTGGGTTTCGCAACCTTTTGCCCCATCTTCATGCCATATCTTAAATTGTTCAGGGCCGCAAATGGGATCGCAGCTTCTTGAAATGTTTCCAGAGGTTAACGGCAGAATAAGCGAGCTCGAACAGGCGCTAAGATCGCTTCCAAATGCACCAACATGGTCAATCAAAGGTGACGCCCTTTCACAAACTTTTCCGCAATCTTTCTTACCACTTTAACAATCTAGATGAGCTGACACAGCCACGACCTTCCGAACACATGCGACTACCTGTTTTCTCCCAAACGCTGGTTACAGCATTGCAAATACTTTTGATCGACATTCTCGCGAGCTGGTCAATTCGACCGTACTGTGTAGTCGGGCACTCTTCGGGGGAGATAGCTGCTGCTTACTCTCAAGGAAGCCTCTCCGCAGAGGATGCTATCAAAGCGGCCTATCTTAGGGGCGAATTGTTGACTTGTGCATCGCAAGCCTCAGCCTCCGCAAATGGGATGATGGCTGCCGGGATTAGCGCAGCCGACGCAGTGCAGCAGTTGGATCACATCAGTGAAGATGTACAAATTGCCTGCTTCAACAGCCCGGAAAGCATCACTTTCGCTGGAGAACTCAAAGGTTTAGATCATCTTCATAGAAGGCTACAGGCCGACGGAGCTTTCTCACGATTGCTCCAGGTTGATATCGCCTACCATACCCATTTTATGACGAAGATTAGCGAAGATTATCGGAAATCAATGGATGAAAGTTGTAGCTTCACTTTGGAAGGCAACAACAACATTAAATTCTTTTCTTCGGTTGACGGTAGCCTTTTGGATCGCAAATTGGACGCTAAATATTTCGCAGACAACATGGTATCTCAGGTCTTCTTCAACGATGCTATGCGGAGCCTACTTCAAATCGAAGATGCTCCAACCTTCTTGATAGAGATCGGGCCGCATAATGCTCTAACAGGTCCCATCCAACAGATACTGAATGCCGCACAGAAAACTGCTACTGTTCAGTATCATGCTGCCTGGAAACGAGGAAGTGATAATTTGGAAACGCTGCTTAATGTTGCTGGTCATGTTTTCCTTTCCGGAGGGAACATTGACTTTAGTCAGGTCAACAGAAACTTCGGCGACATGCAGGAGCCCCGCACTATTGTTGATCTTCCGAGTTATGCGTGGAATCACAATAAGCAATATTGGTATGAGAACGAGTCGAGCCAAGAATGGCGTACGAAGCAATTTGCGCATCATGACCTCCTGGGCAGCAAAGTACTTGGGACCCCGTGGAGGTCTCCCACGTGGAAGAAGACCTTGAGGTTACAAGATCTCCCTTGGCTTCGAGATCATAAGGTAGGATCGACGTGATATGATTCCCTTGCATGGTTGCTAACGACTTGTAGCTTGGATCGGACTACACGTTTCCTGCCGCAGGATACATTGCGATGGCTGTAGAAGCTTTTCGCCAAGCTCACTGGAAAAATGGCAGGGAAAAGCAAGATCTCTACGAATCCAAGAATGCACAGATCCGATTACGCGACGTCAAGTTTATTCGTGCCTTAGTCGCAAAGGAAGACAAGGACAACAAGATCATGCTGTCCATGAGTACGCAAGGCGATACAGGTGATGGATGCTGGTATGAGTTTACTATAACATCTAATTCCGAAGATGTGAGGACGGAACATTGTGTGGGAGTCATTCGTGTAGAGGCCGGCTCTGAACAAGGTAGTCAGAAGATCCAATCTCCGCTCCTGGCATGATACTGACGAGTCAGATGGAATTCCCGATCTACAAAGACGACCGGAACGTCCTCACGCAGCGCAGCTCTGGTATAAGGCCATGAAAGATGTTGGATATTCCTTTGGACCTGCGTTCCAAAGCCAGAGGCAAATTGATTCTATTGCAGGCCAATCGAAGTCCAGATCATTAGTAGACTTCGCAGCTCCGAAATCGCAGTACCCCCAGTCCTTCTACCTGATTCACCCGGCTCCTTTAGACAGTTGCTTGCAGACTGCTGCGCCCTCTTTATGGGCTGGTCATCGAACAGACGTTGATCGCGTTCTTGTTCCTGTATTGATTGATAATATGGTCATCAAAATTCCGTCTAACCAAGCGAAAGAGGGCCTTGCCGTCTCCTCAAGACATCAGAAAGGTGTGGGTCGCCTTGCAGACCCTACAAGCTATAGTTCCAATATAGCTATATACGATTCGATCACTGGGTCCGAATTGTTAAGGTTATCAGGGTTACACTATGGGAGGCTTGCTACCTCCGAAAAGGTTAAGGACAGTGTCGGCATCTGCAAGGTACTCTGGAAACCAGACATGTCTTTCCTGTCCCGTCATAATCAGAGCCTGTACTTATCGGCGGCGCGGGAAGCACATGATAGGCTGTCTTCTGACTTTGACATTTCGAACTGTGACGTCTTATTGGACTTAGCGGCGCATAAACATTCAAATCTGCGCATTCTGGAGGTGAACTTGCTCCAGCAGGGCTCTGAGAGCCTGTGGCTATCTCGAGGACAGAACAACGCAGCTCTTAGGCCATTTCAACACTTAACACTGGTGGTTGCGGACTCCAGTGCTGTCCATTCTACGCAGACACGGCTCGGCTTTGACCAGAGAATCTGCGTAGAACTGCTTGACAGCTTCGGGGAACGAGGCGACGCGAGCGACGCGCAAGTCTTCGACTGTTGTATCATTCACCGAGACAGCAAGCATGAAACCCCGCACCATCACATCGATAAATTGAAAATGTTTTTGAAAGACACTGCATGGGTGTTACAGATCCTCAGAACTACGAAGACGCTGTTGAACGGATTCTCAAACAGTCATCCCGGCAATTACGCGATCGATATGTCAAATGACTCGTACGACTTCGAAAGCAATGCACGAGATATGATTTTTGACGAGTCTGTATCGAGTTTGGAACCGAGACTTCTTACCCACGATGCTTTTGCCAGCCATCAGGCATCAACGACCTTTCAGTTCTTCCTACCGCATGTTCCGTTTTCCAAGACAAATAAGGCCGTCTCGGTCGTTTCACTGTGCGAAGCTAGCAGAACTTCGGAAAGCAATAGATTACTGCAAGCGTATCTCAAAGAACAAGACTGGGACCTTACCACGTATCAAATCTCAGAATGTGACTTGCTGTCACTTGATGCGGAGCTCGTTGTTATTGCAGATGAAATAGATGGGTCTCTCTTAGCTAGCATGTGCTCAGATACCTGGAACTCGTTTCAGAGGCTAGTCCAAGCGCCTGGTAAGAAGCTATGGCTGACCTCAGGCGGCATACACGAAGTTCAGGCCCCCGAAATGTCCATGATCTTTGGGATGGCGCGGACACTCCGAGCTGAAGATCCAAAGTTAACGTTGCTTACCCTGGACCTCGATCCAAATCTAGGGAAAGAGAGCTTTGAGGCTGTTGACGCAATCCTGCACAGGATGAATCTTGACGAAAGTTATACCCTGCAGGATACCGAGTTTGTCGAACGGCGTGGCGTGTTGTACATAAACCGCATCTCAATGGATAAAGAGGCGAGCAGTGCCTTGTCACTACAGAACCAGGACCATGGTCACGTTGCCGAAGAATCTCAAAGATCTTTTCACGATACCGAGAGTCAGATTTCTCTGCGCTGCGAACGCCTTGGAGTTATTGACTCCCTCAGATGGTGCGAAGTCCACACCCACGAGGTGCCATTAGAGCAGGCCAATTTCGTTGAGGTAGAGATTTATGCTGCCGGTCTCAACTTCAAAGACGTCTCGGTAGTAATGGGTCTTGTGCCGGAGAATCAGGATCTCCTTGGCCTGGAAGCTTCTGGCGTAGTTAAGCGAGCTGGTCCAGAAGCATACGGATATAAGCCAGGCGACCGGGTCGCGATCATCAAGCGTGGTGCCTTTGCCAACCGCTTGCAAGTCAGTGTTGATGGGACGCACAAGATTCCTGACTGGATGTCCTTTGAAGAAGCTGCTACTCTTGCCGTCGTGTACGGTGTGAGTATCCTGGCGTTCTTTGACCTAGCTAACGTAAAGGCCGGACAACGAGTCCTGATTCATTCTGGGTCAGGCGGTGTTGGTATCGCTGCAATACAACTCTGCCAATACCTCGGTGCAGAAGTATTCACGACTGCGGGCACGCAAGAGAAACGAGCGTGGCTTTCCAAGAGATTCGGAATCTCTTCGCAAAACATATTTGACTCGCGATCCGTTCATTTTGCTGGCCAGCTCCTCGAGAGAACAGCTGGCGAGGGCGTCGATGTTATCCTCAACTCTTCAGCCGGAGCTCTGCTTGACGAGTCTTGGCGCTGCATAGCTGACGGTGGCATAATGATTGAGATAGGCAAACGAGATATTCTGGAGCGCAACAGTCTATCAATGGAGCCATTTGGGAGGAACGCGTCTTTCAGGGCTATTGATATGTCTCACCCTTCAGTGTCAGACTCTACGATTGCCCGGGCATTGGGAATACTCTTCAATCTAATCGAACAAGGTCATATCACCCCAATTGCCCCTATCGAGACTTTTTCATACCACGAGATCGCCGCTGCCTTCCGGTGGATGCGTTCCGGAAACCACATCGGTAAAATCGTTGTCTCAAATGGTTCTGATCGCAACTTCAGCCTTCCAGTAAGCTACACAACTTCCAGCATCTCCTCTCTGTCAAGGTCTCTATTAAATGATTCTAGGTCTACAATAAGATAGAAAGAGTCCGACTTCGTCCAGACTCCGCATACATCATTGTCGGTGGTCTTAAGGGTCTTTGCGGGTCTGTGGCCAGGTGGTTCGCACGACGGGGTGCTCGACAGCTAGTCATTATGTGTCGTTCCGGCATCGGCGATGATGAGTCTCAGTGGGTTGCAAGAGATATTGAAGAGCTCGGTTGCCAGACTATAGTGATCAAGGGAGATGTCAGCATTCTCGATGACGTCCGAAGCGCCTTTAAAAAGACATCCGCCCCCATCGCGGGCATTGTACATGGCGCGATGGTTTTAAGAGTGAGAAGAATTCTCTGAGCATATTCCTTCCTGTGTGCTAAGCATGACAAATGAACAGGACAAAGTCTTTCTATCCATGACCGAAGACGACTTCTCGGCGGCGACGGCGGCAAAGGTTCAAGGCACATGGAACCTTCATAAAACTGCGAAAGAACAAGAGCAACCCCTTGACTTCTTCACGATGTTATCCAGTCTCTCCGGCCTCGTCGGACAAAAGGCGCAAGCTAATTATGCTGCTGCTAATGCGTTCTTGGACTCCTTTGCGCACTATCGTCGGGCTCTCGGTCTTCCCGGGCTATCCATAGATTTGGGCATCATAGAAGATGTGGGGTACATTGCAGAAAGGCCCGAGCTTGCGGCCAGGTTGAACGATACCGTATGGAGCGCTGGTATCAATGAGCGAACCTTTCTTGGCATAATCGAACGTGCCATACTCGAGCAGTCACAACCTCAAAACAAACAAAGAACGGTTCAGCTCGTCACGGGCTTATCAGTTCCGCAGCAGTCAGATTCCGTACTCGTTCGAGACGCACGATTCAGCAGTCTGATCTCCGGAAGTGCTCCCACACCCGCTGCCGACGGCAATAATGGCGCTCGTGAAGCTAAAGCTATATCGCACATGATCAAAAGCAAAGTGCAGCGAGCGACTGTGCTGGATGCTCTCACGGATCTAGTCGGTAAACATATTGCGAAGTACCTAGGCATTACAGAGGCAGTGGAGCCAGCCAGGGATCTTTCAAACTATGGGATAGATTCTCTTGCTGCAGTCGAGACTCGCAACTGGCTGCGACTGGAATTGCAGGCGGAGTTAACGACACTTGAAATTTCCGACGCAAGCTCGTTGTACGCATTATGCGAAAAAGTTCTAGACCGGATAACGGTTGAATAGCTAGTCGCTATAGTACAGAAATTTTCCACCCTCGCTATGCAATTGTTTGCGATACTCGCGTGCCCTAGTTATACAAAACCTCGATATCATTAACGGATTGAATATTACTTTTCCATCCATAGTCTCTAAGTTTCGCTACGAGCGGCATAAGCGCCCATCTTTCTGCTCCAACCACTGGTCACTTCCGATCGATGTGTGACCGTACAAAATTGAATCTGGGTCATATTGTTGCTTAATCTTCAGTAGCCTGTCATAGTTCTTGCCATAGAAAACCTCTTTGTAATTAGGCTGCTGAAAATTGCCTTCATTAGGATAGGACCCGGAGCCGGGGGTGATGTTCTCTAGCTGAGGTATTTGCACTTCCGTAAGAGCGGTCTGCACCTCCCAATTTGTCGAGTACTCTGCCTCGAGATCCCAAATTCCGCTAATAAGCAGCTGAAGGAGCGCATCTCGCCAGGCTGGTAGGACTGAATTCGGGACATTCGGATTTTGAGCATCGTTCGCGCCGTTTGAAACGTTTGTACTCAGACCAAGAATCCTGAAGCGTTTATCGCTTGTGATGTTCCGCAATGCATTGACGAGACCATCTGGATTGTTGAGAACGACAGAGCGTGGAATTAGTCGGCTACCAGTGATCACATTGCTGGGATCGACACCATAAGGAAGCTCCAAGTATAGATTCGCATGATCATAGAAGTTGTCGAAGTACGAGGTGCTGAGTGTGTACTGCACGTTTAGCTCTTTTAGATTATTAATGAAAGGTGTCAAGAGCGCTGAAACCTCGGCCTCGGTCTTCCTGGGCAAGGTGATGTAGACGATCTGCAGTGTGTCGTTGGTCAGAATCCAGCCAGAACTCCCACCAGCTGTGGTAATGTTAAATTGCAACTCGTGGAAGGCAGCAACGGCATGCCAGAAAGAGTCAATATATGATTCAGTGGCGGTGATATTCAGATTTGCGCCACCCGTTGGCACATCGGACACCGCTCGGACCGTCAGTGACAGTATGACTCCAAAGGAACCTGGACTGCCTCCACTCAGCGCCCAGTACAAATCGGCGTTCTGCGTTGGAGTCGCAATAACGAGTGTGCCATTTGGTAGGACAACTTCCCATTCCAAGGCATTGTCGGCGCTCAAACCCTGTTCCGAGCTGACCATACCGTGACCTCCGCCCAAGGTATATCCGCCAGCAATGCCGACGGTGGGGCAAGTTCCCCCAACCACACGAACGCCGTTCTGGTGTGCGAACTCATACGCTTCAAACACCTGAACACCGGCGCCAAATTTCACGGCGGGTCCGTTGTAATGGTCACTACGGTAGCTGGGCACGAACTCTTGAGTCTTGAGATTGTGAGTCCAAAGCGAGAGCGCGCCTGCACCCGTTGATCTACCAACGAAACTGTTAACCTGTCAGCCACAGTCACAATTATGCATGTAGTTCAAGTATTACTCATGACCGGTGTTCTTTACGATGAGACGAAGATTATTACTGGTGGCAAACCTTAATCCAGCAGCAACGTCGTCAGCATTACTGATGTTGATGGCATAATTGACGTAGGGGCCCAAGCGACACGGAGTTGATGGAGGTGTAAATGGGTCGCAGCTCCGCTGTTGAAAGATTGGGATAATGATGTCTGGTGCCGTTTGATATCTAGCATTACCGTGAGCAAACAGGTTCATAACGTCCGGGAAATATTTCTACGCTTTGTCTGGCTTACTGTGTCTGAGGATACTCCCACACTGGTCGAAGTGCATTGCATGCGGCCTCGTCATAGTTCGGCTCATGACACACGTGTCCCAAGGGATTTGACGCGATCAGACGTCCACTCACGGATTCGTTTAGGGACAACCAAGACATTTGATCCGGCCATGTAGGATCCGTGCCCAATAGGCGGCAACTCGAATTCCCTCCTCGGGGTATACCACTTGCTTGTAGACGGGTAAGAGCCTGCGAAATTAGTAACAACCCAAAAAGGGTCTCAACGTAAGTAGTAGCAGACATTACTCAACCTTAGATGATAAACAAGGAGAGTAACCGCGATATTCAGTGGTATTTGTATGACCGAATTTGGAACTATAGCACAGCCCATAATGAGATCAGCCTGGGGCTCTGACCCCTGTCCATCTAGATGGCATCTTGCATAGATCTTCTTCCATGATGAACGGGCTTTCCCACCAACACCTCCATCTTTCAGCTCAAATTCTTGGTCGAAGACTAGTCTGGTGCCTTTCGTGGCCTCGGAGAGTGTCCAAAGAGCTGAAAATCATCTGCTCTAGTGCTTGGCTGCAACATTGCCCATTTGTGCGTCGAACCAACAGAGCGTGCAATTCAATCGCATCCAGAGGCCGCCACCATGGAAGCACATGCAGTTGTTGCTCCAGCCAGAGAAGACTGGACTCGGATAAGCGATCTGTCTGAGAGAAAGAAAATTCAGAATCGAATTGCACAGAGAAAATTTCGCAGTAAGAACAATGGTAAGTCGTATTTTATTGGGCGAAGCCACAATGTTTTCGAGAATTGACTGGAGTCCTTCTGGCTTAGCAGTGAGAGCTCCAGCAGCAAGCCCAACGGTGCGCGGGTCGGACCACGGCTCACCCGTCCCTCCATCGCCGGAGCGAGCGCTAAGTCTTTTACGTCCGGAAGCCTTAAGCGTTGACGACCTCTTTGCAAAAAACAATGCATCAACGACAGTGGTGTGGCAAAGTGACGAGCTTCAGCCCCGCGGCAGTTCTCCGTGGTATCACGACCCAGCCAGCGGTTTAGGCGATCTCCACAGCCTTGTCGACCCAAACTCCGAGACCACGGCGAACCCTACCCATACATCATGCAGCAGCAACTCTGATCCGGACTACCAGCCGCTTCATGCCTTTCACGGCACAGCTTATACCGAGCATGACGGCGATCGAAGGAGCACGAGTGGACTCACGGCGCTATTGACGTCGCAAAATGGCCAAGGCAATACTCCACTGCACTGTGCCGCAGCCTCGCGTAAGGCAGGCGTCGTTGCGCTCTTCTTAGCCGAAAACGTCGACTGCAAGATTGCCAACGGCCAAGGCCAGACGGCATTGCATATCGCGGCTGAGGCTGGAAATGGAAAGATTGTGGAGCTGTTGGTGAAGGCAGACCCGGTCCCAATACGGCTGCCAGATCATTCTGGGTCCACACCCCTACATCTAGCAGCCATTCAGGGTCATGAACAAATCGTGAGATTGCTGTTAGAGGCAGGGGCTACCACGTAATATTGGGTTTGGTCAAGCGTGATTGGGCTTACTCTGCATGAATAAAAGAGGGTACGGCTGAGAGACAGCATGTGCCGCCCCCTACTTTTCCAGACTTCGCGTTACACAACGGCAATCAGAGCAATTTTTAGGACCATCGACGTACGATACACGAGGCTATGCTTATTGAGTATTAGCATTTATTTAGCTGTACAAGCACTAGCCTGTAAAGCAACCGCATTAGTATGGAACACCTTGGGATTGGAGCAGAGTTTCCGCCCGCAGAGAATTGCGCCCCACCAAAAATTGATACAGTCGTCCCGTGATGACTTGCATTTGGCACTCAGATTCGCCGTTTACGTGCATTAAGCTGAGAAAATACGGTCCTCCAGTAATCGTTCATTTGGCCCGAGCTGAAGTGGTCGCGGAAGGATAGGTAATTAGGCTGGCGGCTACCACCAAGGCGCGTCCAATGGGCAGCGTTGCCGATCAAAAAAATCGGCCTAATACAGGTAAAATGTGGGTATTTCTCATAGATTAAAGATAATTCTAAAGAAATCAGGCTGGTGATATACTTTCCAATTTGTTGAACTGTATTGATCCCTTTACAGATCATACTTAGAGAGGTAATTAAAACGTTGAATTCTTTTACAGATCACACCTGAATAGGGTAAGATCCCTTGTTTGAAGGATGCGGGAATCCTACGCTAATCACCGGACGCGCCTTGATGGCGTAGGTAGAGACGGGTGGCTTGCCCCTTAATTAGCGTTTCCGGTCCCTAGCTTTGGAGGCATGGAGAGCGCCGTAAGACGCCGATCAGGGTAGCGAACATACGATGATACGGAGTTCTGATAGCTCACCTATCAAACTCACGCTGGTGCCTTTCCATGGACGAGCCACAGCCTTGTGACTGGGCGGGCTGAAGTCCATGTTGCGGCCGCCTGTAACCGCCTCGTTAGTAAAGGTCTCCCATTGTTTCTCGACAGCTTCAAACCCATCATAACAGATCATTCTACTCGCGAAATCGTGCCCTGTCCTAAGAGCTTCCGAGAGCCACGCCGACGGCAAATACCTCAGCTGATCTGTTTGTTCCCTTTCGCATCGCGTCTCCAGCGTCAGCAAGCCACGAACGAGTATGGGCGTTGTATGGAGTCAGACGTTTCCGGCGGCTCCATCGTTCACTGAGGAGACTTGTCCATCTCTTGCTGGCAAGATCATAATTGTCACAGGGGCAACGTCTGGTTGCGGGTTTGAGGTCGTGAAAATACTCTACAACAAGGGCGCAAAGGTATATTTGACCGCTCGAACCGATGCCAAGGGTCAGCAGGCTATTAGGGAAATTCAGAGAGCATGCCCTAGAGCAACTGGTCAGCTCGAATATTTCATTTTGGAATTCAACAATCTCGCAAGCGTCAAAGCCGGTGCGGACGCGTACAAAGCAAAGGAGAACCGTGTGGACATCCTCTACAACAACGCAGGAGTTGCTGCAGGTGCTGGCGGAGCTCGCTCGGCACAAGGAATCGATATACACTTCGCCGTCAACAATCTTGGCCCTTTCCTCTTCACACATTACCTCCTCCCCGAAATCAAGGCATCGTCGGAACCTCGCGTCATCTGGAGTAGCTCGATGATTGTCGACGCAAACCCAATCAAAGGAGGTTTGGTCATGGATGAGCTTGATAATCCTCCGAATGACCAACCTCGTAACTATGCGACATCGAAAGTAGGGAACTGGCTACTTGCGTCCGAGTTCGCGCGCCGTTACGGGCGCTTTGGCATCATCAGTGTCGCCGAGAACCCTGGTAATCTCAAGACACCCGTATGGAAAGACCAGTCCAAGATGATGATGCTCATGATGTCGCCCATCCTCAAGCCTGCCAAGCTAGGCGCCTTGACCATGCTCTACGCTGGTGTATCTCCTGACGTTGACGAGTCACACAATGGGGGTTTTATCGTTCCATGGGGCAAGTTCCATCCAAGCCCGAGGAAAGATTTGCTGGATGCAATGAAGAGTAAGGAGGAAGGTGGTACAGGCCTCGCGATTGAGTTCTGGGATTGGTGCTCTTCGAAAACCAAGGGATACATGTAGGAGCGGGATCGAGGATGAGGTAGACGCTTATGGGATGCTATCGACTGTGTACGTTTTCTGCCATCTTTGCACTTCTCTAGATAACTTTATAAGAGCAACATGCAAGCACTCGAACTGTTCTCTCCGTTGCGCTCAATCATTTCACGAATACCCTGACTCCCTTAGTCCCGGGCTTTGGCAATGGGCCCAATGCCGTTTTATAGCAATCTACTGCTTCTCTTGTGGTCTCATACAACTCAAAATCCAGATTACGAAACAACAATGGCAAGATAGAGTACAGCATTGCGTGAGCTAGATTTATTCCCAGGCACGAGCGTGAGCCCTTCCCAAAAGTTACCATATAGCTGGAGAGCAGCTTGGTATCGTCTAACCTCGTTATATTATCGAGCCACCTCTTGGGTTCAAACTCCCAACTGTGCGGGAAAGCGTCTTCGTTATGATGCATGGTATACGTCTGCATACTCACAGGGGTTCCCGGAGGAATCGAAAAATGTCCATATTGAAGTGTTCTGTCTTGCGCAACCCGAGGTGAGCGTGATACAGTACCATACGAGAAGCGCATCGCTAGTTGAATCGAGATCAGCCACAGCGTCGGCGACCAGCAGTACAAAGCCACGAACCCTCTTGCAAGCAAGCCCCAAAATAGGGTAGACGTTCCAACTCCGCCCAGCTTGGCAGATCTTGCGGATTGGGCATAACCTCCGCGAGCTCAGCTTTGAGCTTGCTCAGTACGTCCGGTCGAGCGAGCACACGGTAAGTGAAGTTGCAAGCGACTGTTTTAGTTGAGTCGAGTCCAGCTGCGACTATACTGAGCGCTTCTTGCTCTAGACGCGCCATCGACAGCTCCTCCTGGGGCAAGTTCGACTGCAGAAGCTCGTCGAAGACAATGCGCCGAGGCTCTTCTCTGGCAGCATGGCGAGATCGAGCGTACTTGATGAGAGTTCGCAACTCCTAAAAGCAATAGTCAGTTTCAACATCTTTGCACGCAGACTTGCTTAAAATATCTGATCTATACCTTGCGGAATTCGAAGATGGACTTTGTTGGTGGAAACAGGAAAGTGACGATGCTCTCTGGCAGGCTGTCAATGAGAGGGACTGTCCAGGGAAATGCCTCACCGTAGTGCATAGAGATTTGCAAGTCGTGCACTGCCGTTGTAAATTTGGCGCAAAATTCTGGCTCGTCGATCAGGTCCATGGAGAAGTCGAAGGCGTAGTCAACTACAGTATCCGTAGTGAAGCAGGCGAACTAAGTCCGGTCATCAGCGGTTTGTGGGGCACGCGTGAAGTCTAGTCTAAAGGAATGGATGAACTAGCTATACAGGGTAGAGTAAGCCAGCTCTTCGAGATGAAGGTGTTGCGAATACAGGAAAAGCTTCGCACCAGGTAGCACCTTCTCACAAACTCACCACATCATTCAGTGCTAGGACTCGGCACTTGTTAGCAAACTCCCTTTCAAGCCTTTGCAACAGCTTCTGAGCCCTTTTCTGGATTACTGGCAGATACTCTGCAACTTTCTGGCGTGAAAAGTAAGGATTCAGCGCGCCGCGGCGTTTACGATGGAGGTCATATTCCGAAGTTGAGAAAGATGCCAGCGGCGCATTGAATCTGTTCTCGTATGCCTTCATCTTATCAAATGGCAGAGATGCTGAATATATGTTCTCGTAGTAGCTTGGATCATTGATGTGAATTTCCCAGGGATTGATGCGGACAATTGGCCCTTCATTCCAATGCTGTCAGTGCCTAAAGCTGGCAGAATTGAAAGGTCAAGACTCCCGATCGGAAAATCGCAGCAATACGTACCATACTTCTCGTGCCATGAGTGAATCTGCTTCGTGAACTGGCCTCCGCCATCTTTGATCAGGTCGCAATACGACTCATACCATCCCGTCGCTGCGGTGATCTTCGGTCCTGGAAACTTCGATAAAGGGCTCAGGTACAGCCTGTAAAAACCTAGTAATATGAGGCATCCGCTGAATAGAGCCAATGAGAACGACGCGAGCACTTTGAAACCTGTCGAGCTCAAACTTTGCAGAAGTCCGGATGATCCCAACATTGTCTGCGGAGAGTCACACGCCACGCGCAATCCTGCTGAAATATCAGTGTCTCTGAATTGGGCAATGTAGCCGTACTGCTGATTGCGACAGCTGGAGCTGGCCTTCTCTTGATCGTTTATTCGACAGAGCTGCAGCCTAGCTGTGCCTCCGGATATGCATAGTAAGACGCCCAGATTGGTCCTCGACCTGTGTACTACGCTGCACTCCGACCGATCCAAGAAATGCAACCCGCTGTATTTGTCATCTCATTGCCGCTGAAGGCGATATGCGCCCTTGGCAGGACATGATCTTCGTTGAAGCTGAATATGCGGGCGAGAGGCGCAAAAGTGCGCTTTACAACTTAGCTGAATGAGGTTTGTTTTGATTCGCTGTCATACAACTACTTGTTCAGACTCTACTTTGGGCATTTTGAGCGCTCACATTCTTTTTTTGCTAAATTTTGAATACTCCAAATCTAGTCGAGGCGTTGAGTTACAACAAACCTCTTGTCGTGAACCCTATCGCTTCAGCATGGCGACGTCAACTATCCCACCTGAAGCATTACAGCAGATGCTAGCTCATCCAAATCAGACCTATAGACCACAGTTAATTGTTGCGACATGTATCTGCTGCACAGCTTCCTTTATTGCTGTCATGCTTCGCTTCCTGGCCCGAAAAATGGGCAGGATAGGCTACGGCTGGGATGACCTTCTTATTGTCGTTTCCCTGGTAGGCAGAGCATTGTAGGTTGCAAAAGCAGAAGCATAGCTGACGATATGGTCTGTTAGACATTCGCCTATGCCTATTCCATATTGATGGCTGGTATGACTCGCATTGGTCTCGGTTTGCACGTTATCTATCTCAAGCCTGAATGGGCACATCCGCTTGGCGCTGTAAGTCGTTCTTCCATCTTAGAGATCTCCCAACAACAGGGACTAAGATACGCATAGGGCGGTATCGCAGCATTAACAATCTTACCCTTGGCGACTTATACTGTCAAGACCTCAATTCTTGTGCTTCTCGGTCGAATCTTCTCAACCCATAATTTCAAGACCATCCTCTGGATCTTCTTTACAATTTTCACAGCATTTTGCCTCGCGAGTTTCTTTGCCGAGTTGCTGCAATGTTGGCCAATAGGCTCTCAATTGACTGGGACAGCTAAACGCTGCATTAATTGGGATGCGCTTTTCACGTCGTTGAGCTTCATCAATGCAGTGTTTGACACAATAGTTCTCACCCTCCCGCTGCCGATGATATGGAAGTTGCACACGAATGTGCGGCGTAAAGTACAAACAAGTGCGATCTTCTTAGTTGGCTTGATGTGGGTCCTTGTTCTTACGTACTCGGCGTCAAAAGAGATGAAAGCTGATGTTGTCATTTACAGTGCTGTTGTTGCGAGTTTTATCCGTGCGGGCTATTCTCTGAAGTCTTCCAAAGTGGACGTAAGCTGTACGTAACTTTACTTGCGTCTTTGATCCGTACCCGCTGCATCAGCCCAGCGTTACAACAGCCCATCAACGAAACCTTAAAGACTGCACGCTAACCAAAAATCCTGATAGATGACGACGCATTCGTAGCATTGTGGGCAACGGTTGAGGTGAACACCTCAATAGTTTCAGCGTGCATGCCGAACTACGGCCCACTGGTCATGAAGTTTCTCGACAGGAAGCGCTTGAGCGGTATACAGAAAAGCTACGCATATGATTCGGGCGACAAATACTCGTACCAAAAATGGCCAAGCTCAGCGAACAAGAGCGACACGAAGATCACGGCGGTTGGCAGTCTGCACGCATCTTCTGAGGATGTGGAGATGGGGACATATCGAAACCTTAGCCTCGACGAACATGAGAGGCTACGATCTGCCACAAGAAATCAGTAGGTGCTCCTCGGGAAGACGTAGGTGGATCAATCCAGCGTAGAATTGGGCAAAGAGGGACTGCTTTAGCAATGAATGAGCACCTGAAGGACTGTATTCCTAAGCTCAATGCATACTATTTCCTCCTCATCGTTCCAAGGCATTCCTCCTAGCGAGAATGTTGGGAACCTCATTTAATGTTTTTGAAGCTGATGACTGCTTAGCAGGACCATTAGAGTAGACCGTAGTGTCAAATTAGCTTTCCAACCCAATTTTGAGTGCGACGAGACTACAAAGGAACCTGTGGATAAGCCAATCGGCACGCTGACATGAGATCGAGCAATAGTGGGTGCTTTTGCAAAAATTGCATGATAAAGAACTAGATCTGTTGCACATGATATGTAGATCTGAGTCGTAGGGCTTGTTATGACGTTCTTGCGGAAGTTAGATGACATGAATAATGATCTTTGCAGTTAAGATAAGATCGTATTCAAAGAAGCGACTGGCGGAGTGGAAGACAGACTTACAAAGCCATGTTGATTCTGTTAGAGTAGGGAGAGAGACATGAAGTGAATGTTATATAGATTAAGACAAAACTCGAATCAGCTGTTTTCTTCTATAGTCTTCCATGGTCATACTCTTTGTTCGACGGTCGAACTCTTGATCGTTATAACCAGTGAGAATTAACCACATCGAGGAAAGGTGGACTCTGTGGCTTAAGATTACGACAGTGGTTTCTTATTAGAGCCAACCTGTATCAGCGAGCCCTCACAATTTGGCCTTAGATGATCTCCAATTCTCACATTACTCTGGAGCTATGCGTGTACCAAATGGTAGTCCGCAGAGCTTTCCATTAACCAGAGAGGTCTCGGGATCAGATCCAACCGAGCTGTGCTCTGCGATCAGTGACAGACTCAACGCAAGGCTCCGCGAGCTTCTACAAAACTACTCCGAATACACTATGTCTAAAATACCAAGAGTACCCTATACACATAGCACTGCGTAGAGATCTTCAAGCTCTCAATGCGCTTCTTGCTTCGCAGCCTACTGTTGATACCAACACTGAAAGCCCAAGCAGCTTGCAAAGCCCGATCACAATTGCATGTGAAGGTTCCGGTGATTACCAGGCACTTCAGCTTCTGTTCGATTACAGCAAAACGTCAGTTCGGATGACCGAGGAGCTGTACAAGGCTTGTAAGGAAGACTGTAGTTCCAGTCAGAATGTCAAGAGGCTTCTAGAGAAGAACTCGCCTCTAAGAAGATACGAAAGCTCCGACACTGGAAGCGACAAATCCGCTAGCTCACATTCCAATTTTTCTTTTCTGTCCAGTTTACGTTAGGAGCATCATACGGTGCATCCCTTAGTTTATCCCATCATTCTCATGCGACGATCTTCATCAAGACCAGACTCTTTCGATTGTTTTGCCTGGGCATCTGTTCGCTAGATGAGGTCTACCAATCGAGCAATTCGTCGGAGGAGATGTCATGGAGTACTAGAGTCTTTATTTAGTTTTTGTTTACCTGGTCGATGTTCAACTCCCGAAACGATCGCCAACGCGCCTACGAATTGATCATGACTCCTTGTGTCATGTTTTTTTCGAGCTCAGTCTTCGGTTTATAGATAGCAATCGTAGCTTTTACATTTGTATCACCGCCAGTCATCTTTGTTGCATTTATTTATTGGACTACAGGAAGGAATTTCTAAACTTGTGGTCTTTAGGCCACTAAATATGCCGTCTTCGTAGTATGGATTTGGTAGGTTATTCTCGGTGTTGTTCAAAAGACTTGGACTCAAATCGCGGATTCTCTCTTCAAACCATACCCAAGTTAAAACCTTAACCGTCTTGGCATTTTCAGATCTGGAATTATGACATTGCCTCATGACATACATGAGGAGCACATCCAACGATCTCTTCTGCGAGCATTCCGCCCGCGACACTTCATCTATCCACCCCCTGGTGCCCTGTGTTGGAAGATGGCGTATAGCCCATGACTTCATGTGGCTTCAAGACTCTCAGTCAGTTTGCTTGCCTGACGTATGCGATTTTCATGTAGAACCTAATGACTCCGGAAGCGTTGGAAGTACTACGTCTACCCTGCCCCTGAGCTTCTTGATTTCGGAGTAGGAATAATAATGGCAGTCATGTAAAATCATTGTAGTTCCCCACGGCATATATAGTTCAGTAAAGGCCAGCTCCATCCTCCGCGGTGTTGAACTATTGGACAGCGGCTCCCACTGCACACTGAGAATCATTCTCTTTGGTTCGCGGCCTTCACCTCTCAAAGCCTGGTATTCATGGCAGGAGTGTGAAGTCGTCGTGCACGAGTAGATGTCATCCATCAATCGAACAACGAGATCGACGCAGTGATTTAGGCCGAAATTCCCTAAGGGAGAGTCCTGAGCAGTTATACTACGCCCTAAATGGAGTTCCTTGAGAAGCTGTAGCCCCTTGGTGCTACAGAGGTACCGCACGTCAAAAGTAGAGTCGATAAGGCTCAAAATTTGGAGGTTGCGACAAAGAGCTACAAATTTCCAAATGCCTGAGAGAATGACCCGCTCGTTTGGTGTAATCAACCACGTCAAGGTAGTCGAATATGGAGTCCGAAAGGTCGAGCTCTGCCAAGTTCGGCAGAAAGGATCTGAAATTAATTGGTTCCGGCCAGTCCTTACAATCGTCCTCGACTTCCGTAAAGTTGAGTGCGGCTCTGATTTGACTAAGCTGTGACAGTTGCGTACCTGATAGATGGCAGGACTATCATTCCGGAGACCTGGATGGACCTTGAATGCCGTGCAGAACATATTCCACCGGATCAAGCCTGGTTCAAATTTCGTAGAGCCAATCCAAGGATGCACGTAAAGCTGCGTAGCTTTCACCGCGCGATTCTGTGGAGTGACTTCGCTCGTCAGATCAAAAGCCCTTATTCGCTCGCGTGAGAAGGTAGGGGATCGATAGATAGCTAGCAGGCGCCGCCCAAGCCATGCGGTCAGACCGACAGTGGACCACTCGGCTGCATCAGTCACAAGGAGGCTTGAACCCGACCGATCATGAAGCTGGATGCGGAAGAGGGCAACATACTTGAGTGCAGACTGGCATACATGCAAACAACCCCTTTGAATCAAGCCCGTTGAAAATTTGCAGCCAGATTTCGTTGGATAAGTGGAATTTCTTAGTGGATGCCGAAATGTCTCTGGCACGTGGCTTGGAAGAGTGAGAAACTGCCCGCGTTTCCCGCCTGTCCCTGACGAATTTCGTGAGAAATACTGCCAGATTTTAGCAAAGGTGAAGTTTGTTAACTGAAAAGCCATTTTCTGCCTTGAATTTGCTGTAGGAAAGATGGCGAAGTACTTCAGTCCACAACCTATTTGTGGGTGGCTATGGTCGACGAAAACGACTTTGGTGACCATTGGGTTCCAACAGTATCATCGTGACTGTGGAGTACATTTTCTACGCAATTGACAATATGCATGCGATTGAATGACTCATGCCCCGCCAAGTTCTTACCAAGCTTTACGCCGAACTGAGAAAGCCACGGGACACATGCAAGCAGCCCGCCCCAGTTGCGAAGTCCAGAGAATGACTTTGAACTTTCATGAAATTTAGCCAGGACCTGTAATGAAGAACGTTTTTCGATAGAAGCGGGCTTCTTCGATACTTTCAAGAATATCAATTTTGGCGTCATGTTTGCCGGCTTTTTGCGGACTCTTCTTCAAAATTTCCGGAGGTGCCCATCGTCGTGCTGCTTCTTTGATTGCACTGACATCCAGAAGGCGATGATGTAGATGCCGTACGATTTGCTTGTACGGCGGTTTCAATAGGAACATTCTGTCTGCGTGGACACTATTGCCTGCCAGGAGCGCTCGGCGCCGTTCGGGCACCAGGCTTTTGATGTACTGGAAGAGATCCTCGGCAGCCTGCGCAGGCGTGGTCTTGGATCGCAAGCAGGCATTTGTTAGACCACTTTTGCCATGGTGTGTTTGACACCATTCACCCATTGCATCAAGTTGTTCCTGTGAATGGTGGACAAAGACTTCAAACCCGTCAGGTTCTAAGAGGGCGAGATCGTGATCGGTCACGAAGCAAGCAATTGACATTATGGTATCATGCTCGTAATCCAATCCAGTCATCTAGAAAGGCGAAATCATCAAGAGGTTCATGGGTGCGTGGGATCGCCCGTTCTGCTTACCTCACAATCGATCCATACCAACGGATCCTTCGAAACGGACTCGGGCATGACGTAAATGACCGGAGGGGAAAGCCGTTTCCTGAATGCTGCATGGAACGACGGGGGACGAGAGGTTGGGTTGTGGCTGGCAGACGTGGGCATGGTGGGCAAGGAAGGGAAGAGGTGGGGGGCAAAGCACGGACCTCACTAAACGCGTCGCGCGTAACAAGTCGCGTCCACTCACTGACGTGACTTTCACCTTAAAGTTCCTCCTACAGCCGTGCACCTCCGCGTCTTGATCCCCATGTGTGGGAGCAGTCACCGACTAGGACAGGCTTGATCGAGAGTTGTTCTTGCTTCATTTCTCACCATGTCCAAAGCCGCAAAACTTGCTGAGCTGCGCGCTCTCCGCGCAGCGGGAAAGACGCGCCTCGATTCCTATCAAGTCGAAGAAGAGGAGCAATTATACGAAGAAGTCGACGAAGAAGGGTACAAGAAGGTCGTCAGAAGTCGACTTGACCGAGATGACTTCGTTGTCGACGATAATGGAGAGGGATATGCTGATGATGGCCGCGAGGACTGGCATACTGATCGACGCGCAGCGTATGATTCAGAAAGCGAGGATGACCTCCCGTTGCCCACCAAGACAGGTATGCTAACCACCTTCTCATGCAATTGACTGGAGGCTCATCTGTATACATAGGAAAGCGAAAGCGCGAAGAAGACCGAGAGAAAAAGGACAAGGTCAACAACGGCATTAGCAAATACTTCAACGCGAATGCCGCCGCTGCTGCCCCGAAGGCTAAACCCAAGGTCAGTAGATATTGGTCTTTATACAACTTCAATGATTGATTGCTCACTCCAAAGACAGCCCGTCAAGTCTGCGGAAGATGATGCCTGGATGACTGGCTTGCTTGACGAAGTGGATGTGAATAATGCAGGAAGGCACGCCGTCCCAATGAGGGCAGTCAAAACTGAATCTCGTCGAAAAACACGGTTGCTATCGCCTCCGATCGAAGAGTCCCGCAACCAGAATTCGCACACCAAACTACCCCAAAACAACGCCTCAGCGACTCAGGCCGTTCAAGATATCAACGACGATGACGATGGCTATATGCCTCCTATTGACGATGACGTGACCATGAGTGATCCAGCACCACCATCTTCTCCTGTTGCAAAGGCGGTGGAACGAAAGGCACAAATCGCAATCAAGGCAGAGGAGGAAGAGGATGACTTGATGGAAGTCGCCCAAGCTGTCGGGAACGCGAATGCTTCGTCGAAAAACATCAACATTGCTGGTGCGCGACCAGCTCCAAGACAGCCAAAGAAGACCGAATACCCTACTCCCCAAAGCTCGTCGCCAACTGGCCCAAGCGCTGTGAAGGTCGATCCATCCTCTTGGAACGATCTCACCAGCAAATTAAACGTCCTAAGTAGCCCGTCGGTAGAGACTGTCAGTGCTGGCAAAGTTAGCGCACAAGATGCTGTTGAAGATGACGGTAGCTTACGCATGTTCTGGCTCGACTACACCGAGATCAATGGCAGCCTCTGCTTGTTTGGGAAAGCCAAAGACAAGAAGAGCGGTCGCTTCGTCAGCTGCTTTGTTAAAGTTGACAACATCCTCCGCAAGCTCTACTTTCTTCCAAGAGAATATCGCCAGAAGAATGGTCAAGATACAGAAGATGAGGTTGACATGGGTGATGTTTATGATGAGGTAGATGGCATCATGTCCAGATTTCGCGTCAACATGCACAAGATCAAACCTTGCTCGAGAAAGTATGCATTCGAGCTCTCGGGCATACCAAAAGAAGCGGATTATCTGAAATTGCTATATCCCTATGACAAGCCTGCTTTGCCGGCTGATCTTAAGGGCGAAACCTTTTCTCACGTCTTCGGTACCAACACCGCACTCTTTGAGCAATTCGTTCTCTGGAAGAATATTATGGGTCCGTGTTGGCTCAAAATTGAAGGCGCAGATTTCAGCGCAGTCAACAACGCCTCCTGGTGCAAACTTGAACTCCAGGTCTCAAAGCCCAGCGACATCACGACTTTAGGCGACTCCGACAACCTCGAAGCACCACCATTAACGCTCATGAGCATAGCACTGCGAACCACGATGAACGTCAAGGAAAATAGACAGGAGATCCTTATGGCCAGTGCCAGAGTGTACGAGAACGTCTCGTTGACTGACACTAGTCCACCGGAGCAGCTTCCTTGCTCCACTTATACCGTCATGCGTCCAAATGGAGAGTATCCTATGGGCTTCAAGATGGAGGCAGAGAAGCACAAAGGAACCGTGAAACTAGAGAGGAACGAGGGTGCTCTACTGAGCATGTTCATGGCTATCCTAGCTAAGATGGATCCTGACGTCCTGATGGGTCATCGATGGGACGATGTTGACTACAGCGTGCTCTTGAGCCGATTGCGAGATCGTAAAACACCTGGATGGCACAGGATCGGTCGACTGCGGCGAAGCGAATGGCCAAAGAACATCGGCAAAGGAGCTTCGAGCTTCTTCGTGGAGAGGCAGTTGGCTGCTGGTCGATTGATGTGTGACCTGGCTAATGATATGGGCAAGGTGAGTGCACCGCAAAAGACGGGTTTTGGAAACTTGGCTAACATGTGCCAGTCACTTATGACAAAATGTCAATCCTGGAGCCTCGATGAAATGGTCGAGCTCGTCCTTGGCAAAGGCACCGTTCGTCGCGAATTAGATAGCGAGGCAGCCCTCAAAACCTGGGCAAGCACCCGCGATGGGCTGATGAGCTACCTTAGACACTGTGAAGCCGATACGTACTTCATCGCGGCCGTTGCACTAAAAGTGCAAATGCTTCCTCTCACCAAAGTCTTGACCAATCTCGCTGGCAACTCCTGGGCGAGGACTTTGAGTGGTACGAGAGCCGAGCGGAACGAATACATCTTGTTGCACGAATTCTACCGAAACAAGTACATCTGTCCCGACAAATCCTGGAGCAAAGGAAAGCAAAAGGACGAGGAAGAACATGCTGATGGAGAGGAAGCTGTTGACGTCAAGAAGAAGGATAAGTACAAAGGAGGTCTTGTCTTTGAGCCCGAGAAAGGTCTATATGACAAGTACATTCTGGTCATGGACTTCAACAGTTTGTATCCGAGCATTATCCAAGAATTCAATATCTGCTTCACCACAGTCGAGCGGGCAGGATTTGTAAGTGCAATCTTTTCAAACGGTGGAAACTGAAGCTGAGCATTGTTGCAGTCTGAAGAGGATGAGCAAGTTCCGGAAGTTCCCATTGATCAACCACAGGGCATCCTTCCAAAACTCATTGCCACACTCGTCAGCAGGAGACGAGAAGTCAAGAAGCTTATGAAGGATAAGACGGCGACACCGGACCAGCTAGCTACATGGGACATCAAGCAAATGGCGCTCAAACTCACAGCCAACTCTATGTACGGTTGTCTTGGATACACAAGATCTCGGTTCTATGCACGACCGCTTGCTGTCCTCACCACTTTTAAGGGTCGCGAGATTCTTCGGAGCACCAAGGATCTTGCGGAAAGCACTCAGCTGCGTGTCATCTACGGAGACACAGATTCAGTCATGATCAACACAAATGCGGACAATATACAAGATGCCTTGAAGGTTGGTACTGACTTCAAGCGATCTGTCAACGATCGATATCGGCTCCTCGAAATCGACATCGACAACATCTTCAAGCGCCTATTACTTCACGCCAAGAAGAAGTATGCTGCAATCAACATGGTCGAGGTTGATGGTAAATTTGTGGACAAGCTTGAAGTCAAAGGTCTTGACATGAGGCGAAGAGAGTACTGTTCGTTGTCAAAGGAGACTTCAACGAAACTACTCAACTTCTTGCTCTCCGGTGACGAACATGAGACGGTAGTAGAAAAAATCCACGAATACCTTCGCGAATTGGCAGGGGAGATGCGCAAATTCTCTATTCCTATACCGAAGTACACCATCTTCACACAGCTTGGAAAGGATCCGAAAGCCTACGATAATTCTGCAAGTATGCCATCCGTACAAGTTGCCCTACGCCAGATAGCCAAGGGAAAGCATGTCAAAGCCAAGGATGTCATGTCGTTTATAATCACCGGCGAAAACGCAGGCTCGGCAGAAGCCGCAGCAAGGAATGCTTTCACTCTCGACGAAGTAATGAAGTCAGACTCTGGTCTCAAACCTGGTGAGATTATGCCTACACCACTGGCCCCCATGCTCTCTACTAACAGCTTCTGCAGACGTTGACTACTATCTCCACAAGCAAATCCTCCCTCCAGTCGAACGTCTCTGCGCCCCCATCTCCGGCACCAACATCACCCTCCTCGCCTCCTGCCTCGGCCTCGACACCACCAAGTACCGCGTCTCCACCGCCGCCAACGGCTCCTCTTCCAACCATCTCGACCACGAAATCCAGCCCCTCGAGTCGCAGATCCCCGACCACGTTCGCTTCAAGGATTGCGCCCCGCTTGCCCTGCGCTGCCTCACCTGCCGGCATCGCTTCCACTACTCCGGCCTCCTCGCCAACAACACTGACAATGCCGCTTCGAACACTGCCCGCGTCACAAACGACGGTCTCGCGTGTCCACGCGAAGACTGCGGCACCGTCCTGCGTACTATCAGCCTTGTCGCGCAGCTCGAGGCGCAGGTTCGGCGGCACACGGCACGGTACTATGAGGCGTGGCTTTTATGCGACGACCCTGCGTGCGGGGCGCGGACGCGGCAGATGAGCGTGTACGGACATCGGTGTCTAGGCCCCAAGGGGTTGGGTCAGGGATGTCTGGGCAAGATGGGGTATGAGTATGGGGAGAAGGCGCTGTATAATCAGCTGCTATATTTACAGGGGCTGTTTGATGTAGAGAAGGTGAAAGGGCAGATGGTGGGAACGAAGGTGGAGGGAGAGGCAAGAGAGCGGTTGAGGGTGGTAGCGGAGATGAACAGGGAGCGGTTTGGGACATGTATGGGGGTGGTGAAGAGCCATTTGGATCGAAGTGGGAGGCAGTGGGTGGCGATGGATCAGCTTTTTGGATTTGCGTTGAAGGCCGTGATGCAGAGCGCATGAGGTCGAATGGTTGGATGTCTGTTCATCGGCGTTGCGCCCCCGGAAGGTTCAGGGTTGAGACGCGTTTTTGGATATTGCTTTCATACCTTAACGTTTATAAGGAGGATCCAACTCAGTATGTCCAAAATATTCACATCATCATTTGATCTCACTCCAACCCTTGCTATCCTCGCCTCCATGCACCATTACACTCTCTCCTAAATCAGCCTTTCCTCCCGTCCCCTTCTTCATTTCGACTGCCTCCTTTAGCGCCTTCTCAAATACCACCACAAATCGCCTCACATCCTCAAACGTATTATACAGCGGCGCCGGCGCCACTCGAACCACATTCGGCCGCCGCTCATCCACCACGCACCCTTCCTCCTCCAACGCCTCCATCACCGGATCCAACAACCCCTCCGCCAGCATCACACTCAACTGGGCGCCCCGCTGCTCCTGCTCCCGTGGCGTGATAATCCAGAACCCCTTCCTATCCTTTCCCCTCCCCACCTCTTCTACCACCCCCATCTTTCCCATTTCCTCCCTCTCACCTTCCGGAACAAACCACGCACTCCCCCTCAACAGCTCCTCCAACCACCCCGTCAGCCGCACGCTCTTCGCGCGCAGCGCAGCCATGTCCGTCTTTGCAAACACCGCCAGCGCCGCCTGCACGCTTGTCATGTCCAGCACGCTCGGATTGCTCAGCTGCCAGCCCGCGGCACCGGGGATGGGCGTGAAGGCGTTGGCCATCTGGAAGCGCGACGATTTGGCGCTGCCCCACCAGCCGGAGAGGCGGTCGGGATAGCCTTGGGCATGTTCGTGGGGGGTCAGCGGGAGGTTGGTGAAGGGGGTGGCGGGGTTGCTGCTGCTGTTGTCGTGGGTGGTGGTGGTGGTGGTATTGGGATCTGTCGTGGCGGAATCGTTGGCAAGGGCGGGAGGCTCCGAGGAAGGGGCAGCAGGAACACCAGAGTGCCTTTGATGCACGAACAAGCCGCCGCTGCAGCCGGGCCCGCAGTTCAGATACTTGTACATGCACCAGCACGCGAAGTCCACATTCCACTTGTGCAGCTCGAGCGGCACGTTTCCCACCGCATGGGCGAGATCCCAGCCAATCGGGATGCCCAGAGCGTGCGCCTCGCGAGTAATGGTTTCCATGTCGAGGAACTGGCCGGTGTAGAATTGGATGCCCGGAAGAAGGACGAGCGCCGTGGTGGCGGCGTGGTGGCGGATTGTGTTCACGATATGCGTGGTAGGGAGGGTGTACGTGCCTGGTGGAGGGTCGATGCAGATCATGGCATTGGAAGGATCGAGGTGGTGGTGCTTGATCTGGCTTTCTATGGCAAAGTGATCGCTCGGGAAGGCTTTGCTTTCGATGATGATTTTGTAGCGGTCCTTAGTGGGGCGGTAGAAAGTCGCGAGTAGGAGATGTAGATTTACGGTCAAGGCTTGCATGACGGCGACTTCGTCAACTTCTGCGCCGATGAGACGTGCCATCCCGCCAGTGACGGCGTCGTCCATGTGGACCCATGGTGGGAGCGGAGAGCCGGAGACGGGTTTGAAGTGCCCGTAAACGCCCTTGGTTGCCCACGTGGATAGATAGTGGGAGAGGTAGGAAGAAGTTAGACGGGGTTGAAGACCAAGGGAATTGCCGCATAGGTAGGTCGAGGGAGCGGATGACTGATCCGTTTCCGTGGATGAACCTGACTTGGTATTAGGAAGAGTTACATTGCAAAAAGTAATGGCATGTTTTAAGTGCAGGATTAAATTAGAAAAGCAATGACTCAAATATGACACAGTTGAAAAACGCTAGGTTATTCTCGAGCTACGTAGATAATTGCAGGAAATGGATTTGCAAAGACTCTATCTACGTTCCTTCTGCTTTCAACATTGCTCACCTAATGTTTTCCGTTTCAAGTCTGCTCTTGACGGAATGATGAAATCCTCCCGCAAGTATAGTAACGGATCTGCTTCGTCAAGCGACCGAGCATGGTCGATATTCCGTTGGCTCGCCATATCTCCAATTCTGCTCTCCAGGAGCGCGATGCTTTATTTTGCAGTCGTAAAATTCCCAGGTTGCGGGCGAAATAAACAAGAAGAAATGACGTTTTGCGAACTAAAATCTTCCAGCAACCATCAATTTCACTAGCGGCAACCACTCTATCCCAGGTTGACAGCGAGATTGGGTCGTACCTGTCCCAAATTTTGACTCGATGTACGAGCAATGTATGTGTTTGCCATCGGGTAAAGATTAAATTTGATTGCACATGAGGGCGTATGTACCAAGGTCCAGAAACGAGAAGCAAAGTATTATATTATAAAAATTACTTTATGTGCAATCAAAAGATCAATGGCAAAAATGCTCAGATGCCACGCTATGCAGTATAAGGAGTGACACCGCCAATGCTAACCATCATTTACCAAGTACCATGCATCCATACCATCAATCAAGATACCACTCAATGTATTCCAAGCCTAACCATTCAAATCTACTCAGTCTCCACAACATAGCACAACACGCTGCCGACCTCAACCGGATTATTCGGCGTCGCCAGCTCCGCGGGTTGCGCCTTGGTGAACGGCGCGCTGCCGGGCACCACACCCGCCGCGTCCTTGTAGGCGCGGCATTCCACGCTGTTCACGTCGATGTTGCTCGCGGTGCTGTCGAAGACGATCTCGTATGCGGTCGCCGGGTATTGGGCGTCGCCAAGCGCCGTCAGCGTGTTGAGCTGCACGGGCGCAGGCTCGGCGATGGTCTCGCCGTTTTGTTGGAGGTGTAGCTCGAGGCCGACGCCATAGTAGGTGTCGCGCTTGGTGGGGGCGGCGGTGGTGAGGGCGGTGAGGAGGGAGAGGAGGGTGATAGTAAGGTATTGCATCTTGATTCTGTTGGTGGATGTGGATAGGTTGAGGGAAGGTTGTGGTTGATTGAGAATTGTTTGAAGAGGACGTTTGTTCGTTTGGATGAGAGTTTGGTGAATTAGATTAGATGATTGTGTAGTTGATGAGCTATGTGATGATGAGAGTGATCTAGATGGCGACAGTGGTCTATTAAGTACTTGGTCGTGGAAGTTAACGGAGCTCTGCAGAACGCACGAAGCTCGGCTCTATTGGTGTCATGTTTCTACTTTGAGAAGTCTACACTCGTAATGCCAAGAGCTTAGCAGGAGCAAATGGCCGACCATGCACCATGCGCTCTGCGGCGTAGATGACACGAACCGCACCGCCGGGTTTCCAAACCTTTGCAGTTCGTAAATGTGGGGAAAAAGGAGCTTGAGCAGCAAGGGTACGCTAGGGAACGCTGAAATTCTGTAGGCACAATATGGCGGCGATACGGGGCGTCGGCGGGATGAGGCGCCGCAGTTGAGATCATGTCTATTTCCGGCTTTCGTCTTGGCGCGAAGTGACCTTCTGTGCCTCTTTCTGACCGATTCAATGGGATGCCTTTAGTCCGTTCCATACTGATCCCTGACTGCATTGCCCGCTCTCCGATTCACCCAGTCAAAGCTCAATGTCAAAAGGCTATGGCATTCGTGATGTTGTATGGGAACACACGAAATAACTTGCGCAATAAGCGATGACATCGTCCTCAGTATTGTAGATGTTTGCTTGGGCGAGAGACCTGACTGTCTTTCTTGCTCTCGACCTTTGTCTAAGACCCAACTATTCACGACCTGATTTTCCAGGCCAGGCCTCTTACCCATTCTTACAGTCAGAATGAGGAATCACAAAGAATTCTTTCAAGAGGCGCCTTTCTCTACTTAATTTCACACGAGCTTCCGTTTTCCGATTAGGCGTGCTGGAAGTCAGACGGCCCAATTTCGTACTGAACCAGGCTGAGCGAAGCTTCTCAGCTCAGGTACCCATCAATAGCTAAGCCTTCCCACATTTACGTTGCATCGGATTGGTCATCCTAAATCCATGGAACACTTTTGTGTCGCTGTTGTTTACTCCAGTTCATCCATCGCGCGTTGTTCACAAAAGAAGGCCTGGTCGATCATAGGCTGAGAGAAGATGCTGTCTGAACGCAGAGCAAGCGTTGGTCTTGAAAGGAATGCCACTATGTTTAGTGTGCTCTCTCTTTTTCACACAAAATTGTACTCTTTTGACACGGGCTTGCCACTAGCCCCTACAGAGAAGAGGTTGAAAAGGGGAAAGATCTACGAAAGGTAGAAGCCGCCTTAATTCACAACGGCAAAATGCGACAACTTTTTAATACTCATTGGAAGGACGTCGCTGGCTTTCCCAATGATTGGCCTTCGATGTCCACACCATCATGCATGATAAGAGATGACCAGGGTCAACGGCAACCTGCATCTATCTTCGCAACCCCGCAAATAGGCGGTGATACGTGCCTGCTTCCGCGCATAGATTTTCTTTAGCCACTAATTTCTACAATGTAACCATTCCGCAATCCTTCCGGGACTGCGTTTTCCTTTCCGCCCATGAATTGCTGCGCATCATGGCTGCTCGTGAGAATACGTCGGGGACGTGGATGCCCGTGTTAGTGCCCAAGTCCTCAAGACTGATTGCGGTGCTGCTGGTGCTGTGCTCGATTGTCACGTCAACCGTAAGGCCATTCTCGTATGTGCTGAACTGCATGGTCGCTAATAGTTGTAGACATTCGGCTACGATGGCTCTATGGTCAATGGGCTCAACATCTTACCTTCTTACCTAAATTACTTCCACCTCGATCCGGCAACCATTGGCTTACAGACATCTTCCGTCTTCATAGGCGGCTGTGTCGCAGGATTGACATGGGGAAAATTGACAGACATACTTGGCCGAAGGCCCGCGCTCTTCTGGGCGGCAGCCATCACGTTGATAGCCGTGATATTGCAGACGGCGGCACAGAATATTGCCATGTTCGTCGTTGCGCGAGTCCTGATCGGACTAGGCACTGGCGCTTCTGGCCTCACAGGCCCTGCATATCTCGCCGAGACGCTCCCCTTACACTGGCGTGGTTGGGGACTAGGCATCTTCAATGACTGCTACTATGTTGGTGAGTACAACGAGATTGTCCACGAGATCAGCGGACTGAAAATCTTAGGCGGTCTGATCGCGGCCGGCGTCACGTACGGTACGTTTGTGCTCGATTCAACGTGGTCCTGGCGGACGCCTTCTTTGATCCAAGGCTTGACTTCAGTGTTGTGTATTGTCGTGTTGCCTTTCATTCCAGAATCGCCTCGGTGGCTTGTGTACCAGAATCAGAACGCTGCCGCCCTGACTGTAGTTGCTCAAACATATGCCAATGGTGACAAAACATCCCCGATCGTCCTCGCTGCCTACAAGGAGATTGTCGATACCATTAGCTACGAGAAAAATGCGGGCGAGACTCTGTCTCTAGCCCAACTATTCAAGACCCGTGTCGCGAGAAAGCGCGTCCTGCTGGCATGCTCTGCAGCAGTCTTCAGTACAATTGCTGGCAACGTCATTGCCAGCTACTATCTCGCGATCATGCTCACCAACGCCGGCATCACCGACACTACGACGCAGCTTCAGATCAACGTCATTCTCAATGCGTGGTGTCTTGTCTGTTCCGTCGTTGGCACGTGGACGATCGACATCTGGGGCCGCAAGCCCACGGCTATTGTCTGCACCGTGGCCTTGACCATCTTTCTCTTTATCGTTGGTGCATTGACGAAGGTGTACGGCAACTCCGATTCCCACTCTGGTGTATATGGCACGGTGGCGGCCATTTTCCTTTTCCAGGGAGCGTACTCGTTCGGCTGGACACCGCTGCTATACATGTACCCGCCCGAGGTGCTCAATTACCCCGTACGTGCCAACGGTTTGGGCGTGTTCCAGTTCGTCGCCAACGGCGTGGCCCTTCTCATCGTCTGGACAATGCCCATCTCGCTGACGAACATTGGGTGGAAGACGTACATGATCAACGGCGCGTGGGATGTCGTGATAGTGGGCTTGCTGGCGTATTATTGGGTAGAAACGAAGGGCAAAACACTCGAGGAGATTGATCAAGTGCTGGAGGGGACGAAACATAGTGATGTGCCGGACCTGGAGATGATTTACAAGGGAAAAGAAGAAATGAGTGCGAGCGTGGTGACGGAGATACGGGCTGATCAAAAATACGAATGAGCTAGCTTGCCGTGAGAAACAGATTGTCGAGCAGCACGTATTCCGTAGATTGCGCGTTCTTCCCCAATTTTAGTCAGGGCAAGACGGCTAAGTCGGCCTTGTGCGATGCAGCTCATTGGCACCGTTACTGGATGAATCGTAGCTTGCCTGTCCATGCAGCACAACAAAGATGCAGAAATCAGAAACTGTTCTGCAGCAATTCTGTTAATCCAGGAGAACAAAAGCAGTGAGCAAAGAGAGGAGTTTGCCACGGTCAATAAAGATGACGGTTGCTGGGGAGCCGAAAATAGAGACGGTCGGCTGGAATAGGCGGGCCCCTGCGCCACGATGGACTAGACGATAGACTACCACCCCGATCCATCTGTTTTTCTCTCCTCACCACACCTCTGGTCCAGTACACAGACTCCAAGTCGCCTTCTCTCTTCGTCCCTTGCTCTTAAGCTTCTGCTTTCATCTCAAGTCATTCGTTACTAACCAACAGCAGCCCACCTTCGCTGGTCCGGGCCCAACTGTGCCGTACCCAGCCATAGCCACCTGGACAAAACCCAACAACAGGAGTGAAACCGCCCCTCATCGTTTCGGCACTCTTGCGCGACTTTTTTCGTCCTCTAAATTCAGTCGTTCACCCAGAAATTCGCGAAAAGTTCCAGTTTAACGTGAAGTGTCGACCCAGCACACGCAATGCGGTCCTCCCTTTTCATCTCTTCGCTCGTTCCCTTGTCCACCCTGACTGCCGCCTGGTCTGGGTCGGGATCATGGCACGATGTTAAAGGCGTACAAAACTTAGATGGCCTGCTCCACAGGAGACAAGACAATAGCCCGTCGCCTTCTCCTACACCCGCACCCAAATCATCCTCAGCAAGTCCGTCCGCCTCCAGCTCATCTGGCTCCGATTCCTCCAACACAGACTCCAAATCTGGTTCCTCCTCTTCCGGGTCTTCGTCTTCCAATGGCAAGTCCGGCAGCACCAGCGGCAGTCACAGCGGCTCCGGCACCAGCTCTTCTTCCAAACCCACCGGCCTCGACTCCTCCGTCTCCTCCAGCCCGACCTTCGACCCGCGCCTGGGTCCCGGCGGCGTCGAGATGGTCACGCCGGCCAGCACCGCTGCTGCAACGTACTACAAGATCGGTGACCACGTCACCTTTGCGTGGAACTACACGTCGCTGTCCATGACGCCGCACAACATCGACGTGCTCGCCACGTGCACCGCCAATCAGCACTACTACACGCTGTCCGCGAACATGACGGTGAACCCGACGAACGAGGTCGTCTGGGACACGAACGCGTACCAGAACCACCCGCCCGATGGCACGAGCCTGCTGACGGAGACGTATACCCTGGTCATTCATGATGCCCAGAAAGATGTGAGTGCCACGGCGGCGGCGGGTTATTTGGCCCCGTATGAGCAGTTTACCTTTGGCATGTATACGCCGCAGCCGTACACGCCCTTGGATCGTGAGTCACACCAATTTTGCTATTGAGTTGATGGTCAGGAGAGAGATGAATGGTGGTACTGATACGCGTTTTGATAGAATACTCTTGTGCTACCTGCCGTGTCAACGGTGCTCTGTCTACCTTCGAGCGTCAAGCCCTCACCGTCATCCTTGCCACCGGCGCTATCACCGTGTTCTCCTTTTCGTGGTTTGCCAGCGGATTCGGGCTCTTTTGACCTTCTTTCGGGGTCCGGTGGAGTCACGTCTTTCAAGATCTCCATTTAATACATATCGAGAAGATACAAACGTGACGTGGGCCCAATATTGAGGAGCCATCTTTTGCATGGCGTCGGCGTCTGGTGAACTTGGTAGCTCGACTTTCGAGTAGGACGGATTGCGGGTTTCGGGCCTGGGAAATTCTTGAAAATAATGTCGTCAGTGGTTACATACTGACACGGTCATTACTGAATATGTCACCTTCCTTTCTTGTATCAAACGTTTCTGGTCGGTTGGTGCACTATGTGGGAAGGATCATCATCTGACAAGCGGTAATGGACTTTGTTTTTGCCGATATGGAAAGAGGTTCAAGTAGTAAATATAATTTGAGGCGGAAGCAGTAATCATCCTGTATCATTTATGATCCGCTCCAACATACAAACACGTGAAAAAGTTGCTTGGACCATCTAGGAAACTACTTAAACAGCGATTCTCTCTGGGTAGAACTTGGTCTCTGCAGCTTCAGCAATATAGACATCATCCCCAATGTGCTCTCATTCTATCTTACCTTGCGACCTGCTCCAGTAGATTATGAGCCCAGAATATAGTTTGTATTGTATCTGTACTGTGTTTGAATAATTGGTGTGGGGCCACAAAATTAATCATGTCTTGGATGTTGGGTACCATTTAGGAAGACAAAATTTGTCTAGTTGCCCCATAGCAGTTGATCACACTGCAAAGACTAATACGTAATATATTCGATGTCATGTCCACGTCCACAGCATGCATCCTAGTTTACCATCGCTGCGTAAATCTCAATCTACGGAGTATCCCCCAAAACTCTACTACCCCCAACAGATTTTTCTCTATTAAAAAAAGAGTACTCACATTAGCCTGTTCCCCCAAACTCCCTCTTCAAAACCCATCTCCCTCTCCCTCTACCCCCACGCTCTAACACCGCAATTCGCTTCAGCATCTCCCGAAACTCCGCCGTCCGCTGTTCCGTGCCACAGTAGCGATTAAAATGATCGATCAGCATCTGCGTATACACCTTACCCCCATGGGCAAGCAGATAGTCGCGAATCATCGCCAGGAAATCCTTGCCACGCGGCTGCTGTGCTGCACTACCACCGCCTCCGGGCGTTGACGCCCGCGAACTCGCCCCCGACCCCACCGCCGCTGCTCGAGCAGCAGCAGCAGCAGCAGCCGCACCCACCGCGCCCGCACCTGCGCCCCTCGCCGCTAAGCCCGCCATCACCGCCGCCGACGACGGCCCGCCACCCCTCATTCCTC
>JAGFVP010000215.1:0-52672 GCA_021031095.1 Bathelium albidoporum | reverse complement strand
CCCCTGGTTTATTGTCAATGGAACGGGGCTTTTTTTTTTTTTTTTTTTGCTTTTGAGAAGAGCAGGCTTACGGGCCCATATCCGATGGAGTGACAGGATCTGAGGGAGGAGGGGGGAGATTGATCAGAGTGGGTGCGTTTGCCGACATGTTGTTGGTGGTGGGCTACACAACTGTTTCTCTGCAGTCGTGAAGGCAAGTCAAAGCGCGGGGCGACCTGGCAGATTGCGCGCTGACGATGTTTCAGCTACCTGTTCGCGGTGACGCAGCTCGCCGGCGGTGGGATGCAGGCCAAAAGCAGGAGCAAGGGCGTGCTGAATCAAGGGTGAGAAGGAGCAAGGCGACGAGTCAAGCTTGTGTAGAAGCGAAGATGCAGTGTCGGAGGCCGGTACTTGAATAACGAGTTCTCATTGGAAAAGTAGCAATTGTGGGAAGAAGAGGTGAGTTCGAGGAAGGACAGCGCAGGACACACAAAAGAACTGAGCCCGCTAGACCCTGCATGCCTTGTGCTGCCCCGCCATTGGCTGCATTCCGCCCTAGCCGTGCTCTTTCCCCAGACGCGCCCGTGGACGTCATCGGTCCAAGCCGCACCTGCCCAGCCACGTGAGCAGCTCGAGCCATCACGGAAACGGAAGCATCCAGCCTCAGTCTCTCAATCAAACTGCATTCGTGTGCCAGGTCGTGCTTCGGCGATGCCGAGTCTCGACCAAATACCTAAGACCGCCGACATGAAATACAAGCCATTTCTTGCTCGTGTAGCGAAAGCCGCACCAATCACACATTATGCAGCTCGTGGAGCCCTTGCGCATTCTATTCCTTTGCAGCCTCCTTGAACCTTAGCCACACCCCATCGTTCGGGCAACTTGTCAACGTCAGGTTTTGCCTCGGAGACTCTCCCACCACCTCTTTGTTCCCCATCTGCACGTCCTCAAATCGCTGCAGTAACCGTACCGTGACGTATCCTGCTTCTGTCAGCGCCAGCTGCTGACCCAGACAAATCCTCGGCCCTCCGTTAAACGGTAGATAGTCCCACCCCGCTCGTCTACCCTGCCATCTCTCTGGCTTAAAGTCGTTGTGGTCCGCGCCCCAGATGTCCTCGCGCCGGTGCAACACGTGCACACTGTAGACGATGGACTGACCCTTGGTAACATAAACAGGCGCGCTGCCGTCTAGCCCGCCGCCGCGAGGGAGGGTTGTATCGCGGAGCGCGGTACGCGAGTTGATGGGCACAACCGGGTAGAGACGAAGTGTCTCGTGCAGGCACCACTGGAGGTACGCACAGTTCTTGAGCCCCGCGAACGTGAGGTCGTGCGGGTTGGGGTAGGTACCCAGGGAGGCGCGGATCTCAGTGCGGAGGCGCTGCAACACGGCTGGGTGGCGGATGAGGAAGTGAAAGAGCCAGGACAGTAGCGAGGCGGTGGTGTCGCGGCCGGCAAGGAGGATATTGAGGAGCTGGGAGCGGATTTCGATGGGGTCTCGGGTTTGCGTCGCAAGGGCTTCGAGGAAGACGTAGCGATCCTGTTTCTCGCCTTTCTCGAGCGCGTCGCTGTCCTTGACGGTATGATTGAGCGCCTTTTGGACAAAGTGGTCGACAAATGCGTGACATTGTTTGTTCGATTCTTGAAAGTCCTTGGGGTTGAAGATCCACCAAAAACGCCCGTACCTGCTACGATACGAAATCCATTTCTGGCTATTGTCGAAGGCTGGTGCAAAGACTGATTCCTCTTGGAAACCCTTTTTGGTACACCTTCCCGGCACGCCCTTGGGCAGGTTCGCCAGTTGACTATCGACACTTTCACCAAACAGGAATTCCGTCGCTGTGTCGATGGTGATCCGGAAGAAGAGCTTTTGAATGTCGAGCTCTTCCGTCCAGCCCTCGGAGTCAACAGGGAGAGCTTGCATCAGGTTCTGCACATGGCGCTCTTCCATATCGAGGTCGGCAACTTGGTCTCGTACAAAATTAGGTCGCAGCATTGCCCGTGAGTGTTCCCACCCTGGTCCATCGGTGGTGAAAATGCCATTGCCAAGCAGCGGGAAGAAGTTCTCTCGTCGAAGTTGACCCAGACCAAAGTCTTGAAACTGAGTGGCAAGCACCGCTTGAATATTCTTTGGGTCAACGGTAAAAATGCTCGATCGAAAAAGCGTCTTTGTTGCAAAGGTATCAACCTGGCGCCCCTGTAATTCATTCATGTTCTTGGACCGAATGACGAATTGGTCTGGGACGCGTCTATCCGCATGGGCTGTCGATAGCTCTCGCAGCCCACGAATACCAAAGTAGTCCTCCTTGAGGTATTTGGGCGGAGGTTGGCAGCCCAAGTTTCTCGCACGTGCAGCATGATGACGGCTCGCGATGACGATGCTCAGCAATTTGTAGAGTAGTAGCACAGCAAGCGCCCCGCAGGCGATTGCAATTTTTTGGAGCATCTTTGCTCAGACAGAGACTGGTAGTCGAGATTGAGTCAGCAGAAGCCTCTATATAGTAGTACTGCCCTTCTGCCCGTCAAATTAGCAAACGGCCGTAAAAAGCAGATGGAGAAAGGAGAGGCGAGATGGAATGGTAGTATTGGCTATTTGGATATATATCTTGCATACGGGCAAGCGAGGCAATCCGCCGTAGCGGCACTCCCAATGCAGGGTATCATGCCACGGCGTCACCGAGCGAGCAGGACCTCGGGGCGTCTGCAGCGGAGACTGGATTTCCGCAGGGTGAACGGATTTGGAGGTTGCCGTCACCTGCTTTATCCTTAGCCTTCTCGGGTCTATGTCTGCTACAGGCCTTCACGAGAACATGCTCAAAGCGGCCGGCACGCACTGCGCACGTTCTTGTCGTGCGTAGAGAGAAAAAGTTCATTTGCCGAGGCCGAGGGGGGGTGGCACGAGAGATCGAGCCATTTGCCCAAGTGCAAAATACGTACGACCAGAGCGTTTTGGCCACGAAGCCACATCGTTCCGCATGGATTCCGTCTTCGTGGCACGGGTAGCAACAATAACCCAGATCAAGACTCTTTCACCATTCACCCCTTTGGGCGTGCCTGTCAGAGGCGGAACGAGCCGTGCGCTGGCCTTTGATTGCTGGCTCCTGTTTCGAGAGCCACGCTTTGCCAAATTGGTAGAACGTCCAAAACTTGTTTTGTGTGTCGGTCAAAACCTTTTAGCGGCGAATTCTAATAACAGCGCTGAAAACCCTGCTGTGACCGGTACATCCTTCACCCACGTTCTCTTTAAGTCGGGAGCAATACGCAAACAACTGTTTGCCTCCTTCGCTGTCTGTTCTCAACTCGTTTCCCAGACCGTTGCGTCAGACTTGGTCACGGTGTCGATATAGGCTGGCGGCTTCTCGTTTTACCTAAACTTTTTTTGTCACGATGAACTCTGAACCCTCTTGTACAGGCAAGTGCCGCAATGCTACTTGAAGCTATTGAATTTCTGTTCCATTGAAAAATCGCTGGTCGTAGATGCGGCGCCCGATCTGGACTTCCTCGCCTTTGGAGGCATAGATTGTTATCTATGACGCTCAGTGCTCACTGTTATGAATGTGCTACGTGAAGACGCAAATGCCAGGGCTGACCTCTATCCTAAGCCCACTCCACACACTCAACCCCTATCTTTCAGACATCGGCAACAATTGAAGAGCTTGCTTCTATTGCAACCTGGTCCTTCTACTGACCCTCGCATTTTTCGTGGCTAGGTATCACGTATTGTCATCATCTCTGATACGTTGTTTCGCAGTGAAGTGTGCTTTCCAGCTTGGTGTGTGGCTAGACCATAAGCCAGACTGGTTGTATTACAGTTTTTCAATCCGACACGTTACGGCAGCGTTTCGGAGAGAGAACAGAATCATGGAGGTAGATTGCATGAAGATGGCCATTCTTCATTGACATCCATGGAGTTCGTTGACTTTACAGACAGAGCTGCATTTGGCGGCAGCCATTAACCTTCTTGCACAGCGGTTCATGAAAGCAAATTTCCACTCATGCTCCAAACCGCACATTTATATCCATACGTCCCTCCGAAAAAAGTATACGGCGGGTTGTAGTCTTGCCACGTCGAATCTTCGACACAGAATTGCGACAGTGTGGCGAAAAAATAATTCCAGCAATCTTCCTGACTCATGGACCCAAAATCCACCTTTTGATCGTCTTGACTTGTGCCCTCGTCACAAAAAGTGACATCGAATAGCACGGCTATGCTAAGCATACCACCGTTTTCTGCACTGCCATCCACAGTTCCTGATTTTGGAGGTGAACTATTGGCATCGAGCACAACGCCGCCTGATATGAGGTTGTTACAGTATTGCGAGGCGGTGGAGTTCGCCTTGTTCTCATCGATGCGAACGAAACCTTGGGTTCCGACTTTATTACAGACTGGCTGCGCAGGGCCGCTATCAGGTGCACCGGTAGGCAGATGCCCCATAACGCAATCGCCCTCAATCTGGTTGCCCGAACAAGTCGTTGTACTTGGCGGCTGAGGAGGTGGAGTCGTTTTCGCCTTCTCGGGACAGTTGCTAATGGTTGATGGCGTTGCTGGCTGGTGCATCATCTTGCCTTGTTCGACATCCATAGCGTCAAAAATGCGTCTAGCAAGAACCCCGTTGGCGTACTTGTCATGATGGAAGATACGCCCGTAGGAGTCGGATAGCGCAGACCCGAAAGCGGTAAAGTTATCGCCAATCGCACTTTTCACTATAGTGGCATCCATTGTGCCATCTTGTAAGCCTTTTGATATATACCAAGCAACCTGGGCTTCGAAAGTAGCATTGTCATACTCGAACTTCGGCTTGTCGTTACGTTCTGATAAATCTGGCCTTGTAGTATGCTCATGTGGCTGTATAGAACGTTTCTGTGGTTGGTCGTCCTTCCTTTCAGGGTCCGTGTCATCATCTTTGTCAGTGCCCCTAGTCAAGGTCAGTTACCATAAAAGTATAAAAGACGCAACACACGTACCACTCATAGAACCAAGTCTCCTCTCTATTCATCGCATTGCCGTAGCTTCCACCAACTGACCAATGATAGCTCTCATCAACACCTGCTTTGCAGTAATGGCCCATCAATGTGTCGATGTCGCTATTAGCATCCACAAAGATGCATTTATCCCAGCCTGAGCATGCGCTCTTAATCCTGTCGTTGATGTTGTCAACGAGTTGGTTCATCTGCTGCCTTATGACCGTCAGTGATGGTGAACGCGAAGAAATACGTGTATCACCGACCTATGATCAAGCGTCAGAAATTGCCTGTTGCCATAGTTCTTTGAAAATGACCAGGTTACTTCGTCACATTCGCGCGTCTCAGTAGACCAAAAATGCTCGTAACCAACCCAATATAGCCTGGAAGTATCTCCGCCGAGTTTCGGTTTGATCGCATCAACTAGGTCGTTTAAGTTTTTCTGATAGCCATCGTCTGCGATAGTCTTCTTGGCAAGATCAAGCTGTTTCTGGCAGTTCCAAAACCAAGGCACATACGGATACGGTGTCCACCATCCGAATATGCAGTAGTTTAGGATGTCCGATAAGAGGGCATCGTTACCCCCTGCTGATAAGGTTACAAGCTGCGCTTCACTCATCAGGGGCACCTGTTCGTCTCTGATTTCGGGGACCTTTGCGCCAGAGCATCCGAGGTACTCTAATACACGATTGTCGTTTGATCCCAGCATTTCCTCAGCGTTCAGAATATTCGGCTAGCCATAAGAGTATTGATAGCAGTCCGTATTAAGCTTGAGCTAGAAAGAAGGTGCGTTAGAGCACATTTTTGACAGCACTTCGCTACAAAGTGATTTTCAATTTACATAGCAGCTAAAAGTTACGAGATGATCAATACTCTTCGCGAAGACCAATATTTGTCAGCTGATACTAACCAAAGAGAGCACTTACTCCCCTAGCAGCCTTGACAGAATGTCCTGCACCTAGTCCAACACCATAGGAATCTCCCAAAGCTGTGAATTTCTCGATTCACGTGTGATCAAATGGCGAGGTTGCTTGTATTCTTGTACCGTCATCTCTGCTATTCAATCGGCAAACCCTAGTTACTGTGCTTGGTAGAGTCACTGCCGCCACTAAAGATAGAAAGACAAAAGGAAAAAATGTTAAACAGGCAATAAATTGAAGCTTCATTATTATTGATCGAGTAACGGAGAGCTGATCATATTATATCAACGACGCCGAAAGAAAGTCTATGGTAGTTGAACGATGTTGTGTTCACTGCATGTTTATCCAAGGCCAGAAAGCCACAAAATCTATTCAAGACCTACAATGTGACGTAGAGGCTCACTTATTGAACATAGTGATTAGGCGTATGTCAACCTAGGAACAGATGGACATCACCCAACAAGCCAGATTCGACATTACTGCGTCGAAATGGGGATTTGTCTTATTTGAACAAGCTGCGGATGTACTATGGTAAGATTGAAGCTGTGTCAAGGCAGCTAATTGCCTGACAAGCCGCAATAGCATTATTGGCCAGCGTCTAGGATACGTGTATGCGATCTCAAATAGCTCCAGATAAGTGATGTTTCAGAGGATCGTACGAACGAGGCATCTGTGATACCTTTTTGTAGACATGATAAACCGTCTTCAGCAGACTTTTCGATAAATCAGAGGAGCACATTGAGGAAGCCACGAGTGCCAGAATATCACTCGGTAGGCTTTGGAAATCCAAGGACGGTGAGGGCTGCACTGCGGCTAAAAGTCGGCACAGAGGGACAATTAGACAGCAATAGACAAAGTCGGACGTCATCTTGCTCAGGAGGCTGAAAAGTCCAAGGTGAAGTGACCAGGTTACCGCCCCAGCCGGCTTGGCTGACAAAGTTCATTTGAGTCTTCTGCCTGGCTGCCTTCCGATTCTATGGGCATCCCAACATCTATCCTTAGGAGTAACGCACTGCTGTGACAAGGCAAAATCTGACAAGGCAATATCCAACCACTATGATTCTCAGTTCGCCAACTCGTGGGAAAAGATGCTACAGCAAGAAGCGACATAGTGCGAGCTACCTGCTTAGTTCAACGTTATCTTTCTTTCAGGCAAATCAAATCTTGAATCATGGATTCTCATTGGGCCGCCAGTGCGAGAATTTAGCTACTGGAACGAGCGACTCTCTATAGCCCTAGCTGTCGATCGTGTGTGTGCTTGCCATGCCAAGATAGGGCTGGCAGGCGTCCCACATCGCTGCAGCCCAGAGCACTCATTAAGTCGCGTTACAAGCTTTATGAAGCTGCCTAGGCTTTGATGAATAGCCATTTTATTGGTTGAAGCCGAGATTCACCGGCCGCGTGGTCTGCTTAAAGTCTTCGCGTTGCTACCAGCTACGTCTGAGCTCAACTTAAACCCTGGTTAGTCCTCAGTATACAAGGTAAGGTCGTCCATATCACCAACATGGTCGTACAGAACGATGAAAATTTTACACGCTTTCTTATCCCTATACTCTCGGCATGCTTCTTTCTTTCGTTTGATTTCTGCTCTTAATATGTGCTTCATTCTCGATTTTCTCCTCCATTTCAGCTGCCTAAGCGAGTCCTTGGCGCCGATACATTTACCTCAATAAGTTTTGTAATCATTCGATGGCGGGCGTCTCTCGATCCTTGTATCGTCATGCACTGGTGCTCTTCGTCGCCATCGTAAGCGCTCTTGCGGTGCCAGACCTACCCATACAGCGCGACTGGTTTGGTGAAGTCGAGACAACAAATGACCCACAGGTACAAAGCTATTCGGGAGTCATCAAATTTGATGATGCATCCATACCGGGACATAAAAGCAAGATGCCCGACGGTCAATTCATCAATCTAGCCAAACGCGCTTTCGAGAAGATGTATGACTTGTGGGAAAACGGCAGATGGTCGGGTATCCTTTTGCCAAGCACAATGATTGCAATGGAATCCGAGGGTAGCATATATTTTGCCTCATCTGTGAGAGCTCCGCAGCGCATTGACTTTGTATTTTACGATAAGGGTATCCAATTTTCCCCGGGATGGTTTTTCAACAAGTGCTCCGAGGAAGACTGGGGAGTACATAGATATGGAGGTCGACGTGCTGAACCGAATGTATTGCGATTTTACGGGGAGCAAGAAACTGATCCTGACGCGGATGCTCTTAAAACACCGCCAAAAACGGATACTTCACCAAGAATCGCAGTCTGGCTTCATGACATCTACAATGATCGAGATGAATACATCGAGCCCTGTGGAGACACGGCTGATGATGGGTATGGTGCAAACATTTGAAGGACCAATATAGCTTCAAACCTGTCGCAAATGAAGCTCGGGACACCACGGGAGAGGATGATTGGCTATTCTCCAAGCCAACAAACGTGCGACAAAATTGTGATCAAGTTGGAAATCTTCTATTTGACATTTTGGAAGGCTTAGCTTCCAATGCTTCCGCAAGGGACAAGGCCAAAGCATTGAGTACGATTATGGTCAAAAAGGCCACCGCCAATCTCACGAATCACACGTCAAACTCGGTCAGGCACAGGAGGCATACCACGTAACAAACGCCTTTTCAACAAGGCCCGTTATAGAATCAGAAATACTATTTATCAGCTATTGGTAGCGAATAAGGAACTGGGGCAACGATAGACATCTATTCGACATCCTAGCAACAGGCCCTTCCTTAAACATGATACAATAAACCCTATAGCATTTGTGGACACGAACAAGTGCAGCTTATTGCGAATATTAAACCTTATAAATATAAGATGTCAAGTGAGTATAAGCGGCGTCGGCCGTCAAAAACGTAGTTCCAGTATAACGGCAGATATGTGTCAGTTTCCATCCGCCCTGAAAAGTAGACGAATTAGTGACCATTGATCTTCAAATTATGGGTGTTGGTTTATCTGTCGAAGAAACACAGTGTCTTCTTTGTATATCGGATTCTCTGTAGAGGATACAAATAAAAAGTTCAACCACACGTGTGCGTCTCCATCTACATATTGCCTCGTCCGCTCGAGGCTCAAGTACTACACTGTCACCATTTTCAAAGAAGAGAGAACCAATGCACCGGCTATGAATCTTCTACTTACCGAAACAAACAACAATCTCGCAAGCTAGTTACTGATCCACGCCACGCACTCTTGTGCCATGGACCGAATACCCAGGTGGGCCCCGAACGACGCGAACTATCAAGCACTCCGACGCGCCGTCCAAACCGGCGATCTCCAACATGCCACCGACGCACTGATATCCGACGCCGACATCAACGCCTTACACAGCAACGGCTTCGAGGGCCGGACCCTACTTCATGAGACCGCGGCGCGAGGTGACGTCGAAACTCTAAGTTATTTACTTGGTCATGGTGCTGATGTGGACGCTTTGGACCGTGACCAATTTGCCAGCAGCACGCCGCTCTTCTGGGCTGCACGTGCGGCACAAGCAGGGAGCGTAAAAGTGCTTCTGGATGCGGGGGCCGTGGTCGCGGCGAGTGGGCCAAATGATGATTCGGTGTTAAGTGTAGTTCTTTGGGGTACGAGGGAGGTTACTCAGCGGCACTTTGACACAATATCTGTGTTGCTGGAGAGGGGTATTGATATTAATTATCGAGTTTCTCAAGACGGGCTTACAGTGGTATGCCGATCCGATTTCCGCATTTCTCCAAGCAACCTAGCCTAGCGTAAGGTGATCATGTTGAGAAACTGATTTCAAGCTAGGTCGAACAGGCCGTCAAGACGAGCCACATTCCCATAATCCAATTCCTGATCGAACAAGAAGCTAATCTATCAAACACACTCATCATCCCCGCCGAGTTTCACGAAGACCCTCTCGTCACCACCTTCCTCCTCTCCGCCGGAGCTGCAGATGCCCAAAATGAAGTGCTCTCTCGCGCCGCATCCAAAAACAAAATCGCCATCGCCAAAACACTATGCTCTCATCCATCTTTCTCTCCTATGTCCGGCTCTTCGCAGCCTCTCACCTCCGCGGCTTCTGCAAGCGACCTCGCAATGCTCACTCTCCTCCTCTCTCACGGTCTTCCCGTAAACGGCACGGACGCCACAGGACGCAGCCCACTCCATGCAGCAGCGGGCGCCAAGTGCCCCAAACCAGAGGTTGTAAAATTATTGCTCAGTCACGGCGCCGATGCTATAGCGCGAATTGTCCAGCAGCCAAAAGGGTCACCCTACGTCACCGGCGACACCCCTTTACATGCCGCCGCCTGGCGCAGTAATCCCGGAACCGTGCACCTCCTGCTCGACGCCAGTCGCTCCACGCTGTTCATGAGGAACGCGAAGGGAGAGACACCCCTACTAGCATTCGCGAGGCATCTCTTGCAGGTCAGCTATCCGAGGGGAAATCGTGATGTGGGCGAGACGCCGAGAATAGCAGTCCTGAGGTTGTTGCTAGATATTGAGGTGGATGTTGATGCGGTGACGCTTGAGGGGAAAACAGCGCTGGGGATAGTCGCTGCAATTAGAGCGACGGATGATAGAAGGATGAGATCGGTGGCTGGGAGACTGCTGGTAGAGAAAGGGGCGGACGTTGAACTCGCGAAAAAGTCGGCCTCCAGTGATATAAGAGAGTTCTTGGATAGCTTAGTATAGGTACTACTAGAAATGAAGCTATGCTCATTGGAATTAGCTCGATGTACTAGGCATCTGTTAAAATATTAGATTTCCTATGCTTTTACACCCAGGTATATAATCTTAAATAGAGTATATATATTACAAGACCAGGTACTTTTTCATAAAGTAATTCGACAAGACTTGTGAAATCTAACCCTCGTGATATTGTATTTGCTATCTAATTGCAAAACGAAGTGCTGACTCAACCTTACAGTGAAGTCCCCGACATCCAAGCACAAGGACGACCGCCCCCGTCTCTATTACCTCAAAAATCAGAATTCATCTGGCATTGGCTCACGGATCCTGTATCACACATCGCGATTGTCGCTCTTCACACGCCCGACTGCCTGCCGCGATCCTCGCTTTGCGCAAGCCCCCTGTGGATGAGCCCTTACGAACTTCAACTCTGGTACCTCACACTAGCAAGACAAGGCATGAAGAGACACAATGAAGTCAGGGTAAGAATAGGGAGCACGGCGCCGGGCGCAAGGCCACGGCGGTCCCAAGACATAACAAAAACGCCAAAGGGGCGCTGAAGATAAATCTCTTGTCTCCATTTCATTGTGCCGGAAGCGTGACGATGATCAATACTCTGATCACCAATTATACAGTAGCAGGATGCGTGTATGCGCAAGCCTAAATCCTCCACTACTACCACATCCGCGCCATGAGGCTCTCCATGGTTCTATTCTGTACGGAACCTCACCGTTTTCCCATACCAGATTCATTACCCGAGGGCGCCTAGCCTGAAACGGCGATTCTAAATTATGCTAATGAACGCCGTGTTATCCTGTCCCTTTCTGAGGAAATGGGAAGATGGACATTCGTTCTTTACCGGTCATACACAAAAGCAGGACAACATCCAAGTCCTCACGAAAGCACGAAACACTAGACCCCTAGAGCTTGCTGCGTTGGCGATAAACTTTCAACGCCCTACAATGTAATCCCTATTCTCGACAGTCACGCTCTTGGTCTGTGACGGCCTTATTAGAGAAATGCTTCAGACATCACAGTGCTTATGAGACTTACCATATGATTAACTTTATAGACTCCCACTAGCCGTGATGCAAGCTCGAACTGTTTCCTCTATCAGCTCTGTGATCAGCGCTCACACTTCCTGGAAAACTTACCATATTGTTCCGCAGAGAAATGACGATGAACTGCGCATTCTTCGTCCGCTCTTTGATATAGCTTGCCACAATGGAAACCTGTGGCCATACCATTAGCTAAACATGCAGACGAACCGACCAGCCTTGAGGTCTAATACTCACATTCCGGAAATCCAACGCCGCATCGATCTCGTCCATCACGTACAGCGGCGTCGGCTTATAATGATGCAGCGCAAACACTAGTGCCAGCGAGCTCAGAGTCTTCTCGCCACCGGACAAATTGCTAATGTTCTTCCAGCTCTTCTTCGGCGGCATCACGCTAAACAAAATACCCTCGCTGAACGGATCCAGGCTGTCCACCAGCTCGAGCTCCGCATTCCCTCCCATCGTTATCATCTGGTACATTTCTTTCAGCCACAGCGAGATCGCACTGAACCCTTCCATGAACCCCTCCAGCCGCAGTCGTCGTAGCTCATCGCATCGTCGCTTCGCTCCGTCACGAGCGCCAACCGCCTCGCGCAGATCCACGCTGCGCGCCGCGTGTTCCTCCATCCGCCGACGGTACTCGGCCAGCACGCCCAGCTCGACCGAGACGTTGGCAGTTTTGGCCTCAAGCGCGGCGATCTCGCCTTGCAGGGCGCCCTTGTCGAGATCGGCGAGCTCGTCGGCGGTGTAGGTTGGCGGCGGCTCGGCGGATCGTTCTTCGCCTAGGTCGGTGATGTTTTGGAAAGTGAGCTTGTTGAGCTTGTCGTGCCAGTGGGCAAGTTTGCGCTGGTGCTCTTTGAGGATCTTTTGGCTCTCGTCGAGCTTGTTGCGCATTTCGATCTCGGCCCCGCGGGTTTCGTTGAGCTCGGTGGTTTTGGCGTCAAGGGTGGTTTTGAGCGCTTGGAGCTCTTCTTTCTTCGTCTCCAGAGCCTGGTACCGCTGTTAGTGCATGACGAGTATCGAGATTTCATTATCAGCATACATCTTTCGCTTCCTCAGCCTGCTGACGTGACCCGGATGCGTCTCTGCGTTGGTTCTTCATGTCTTCCTCGACCTTTGCAGACTCCTCAGCTGCCTTCTTTAACTCATCTGTCGCTTCAGCATAAGCCTTTTCGTTCTTTGCTTTCTGTTTTTCGCCCTTGGTGCGATTGACTTCTGCATTCGACACCGCATCTACCAGAGAATCAATCTGTGCCTTGAGTCCATCAACCTTGGCTTTTTGCGCCCTTAATCTTACGCCTCCAACCTCCATTATTTTTGCCTGCAAAGACTGTATCTCTTCTTCAATGCCTGCAGTCTCTGCGCGAAGCTTTTCAACTTCATGTTGCATTGTACTAATATCCTTTCCCAAGGTCGTAACACGGCTTTTGTCGGTCTTGGAAGGTTGCTGTTCTGCTCTGAGCTCTTTGATCCGTTTTTCAGCATCAGCGATGTTGCGATGGAAGCTTCCGATTTCTAGCTCAATCTTCTGGGCCTTCGTGTCCAATTTCGGAATTTGATCTTGCAGTTCTTTCAGCTGTGTCTCAAGTCGACGTTGTTCTTCCTGCAGCTCTTGGAACGTGCTTTCCATAGCGTCACGATCTGCTTCTAGCTTGGCCACTTGGTCCTTGGTGAAGTCTGCGGATAACTTGGAGGACATGGCTCCCTTGGCTACTCGGGTGCCGCCACCACTCATAGTACCGGATTTATCAATGAGGTGGCCGTCGAGGTCAACAACACGCCATCTTTGTGCGCCATAAGCGATACGGTTTGCCTGCTCGAGGTCCTTCGCTACAAGAGTATTTTGGAGAACGCTATAGAATGCCGGCAAATATCGATCTTCTTTGGACTTGATCAAGTCAAAAAGTCGAGGGGCATTCTCTGGCGTTTGGATCGCGCTGAGATCTCGCTTTGGTAGACGATCCAAGAGGATGAAATTCGCTCGACCCAGATTGTTTTTGCGGAGGTATTCAATGCACTGCTGACCAACCTCGACCGTATCTACGACCAAGTTGTCCAGAGAAGGGCAAGCAGTCGAGATAGCTACATCATATTTCTGATCGATCACTCCGAGATTTCCAAGGCGGCCATGAAATCCACTGATTCGGCCAGATTCCTTGAGTCGCATGAGACCTGTCAAGACGTTGCCTTGTGTTTGGGCGGCAGAAAGACTGCTTCGGGCTTCATCTGCTCTCTGTCGCATATTTGACAGCTTTGATCGGACTGTTGGCTCTTTCTGTACGGCTTCCTCAATATCGCCTCGAACCTTGCCTGCCTCCTTCTCTAGTCTCTTTCTCTCTGTCTTGCATTCCTCAAGCTCTGCAATTTTGTTTGTTTTGGATTCTTCGAAGCTGGCAATCTTAGATTTGACGTCTTCAATGGCTACAGCTCCTGCGTTCTCCTTTTCTCGTAAGATGTCCAGTTCACTTTGAGCAACAGCAATAGCGGATTGTTTCTCATTGACTTTGGCGTTCCAAGGCTCAAGTAACTTCTGTTTTTCTGCAATCTGATCTGATAAACCCTGGGTCTTCCCCTTAAGCCCGTCTCGGATGCTTGCCAGCTCCTTTTCTTCCACGCCCATTTCTTTCTCAAGGTCAGCAACCTGGCGGGTACATCGCTCGATATCGTCTGTAGCATTCTTGATCTGATTGTTTGATTCTGAAGCCGCAAGTTTGCTCGTCTGCTGTTCTTTCTCCAGCTTCTTGGTCTTGCTTGCCAAGAATTTCTTCTTTTCCTCAAACTTCACAGTCTCTTTGTCAAGCTTGGCCATTTCTTTCAGGATGGCTTGTGTTTCCTTTTCAAGTTTTTCATAGTCCTTGTTGCCTGCCTTGTATTGCTTTTCAAGCTGCTTGATCTCTTCCTCGCTGCCGGCATGTCTTTGCAGCTCTTGATCAAGTTGGCCTTGCATCTCATTGATGGCTTCTTGCGTGACTTGTAAATGATCATTGCAATCGTGGACGAAGAGCTGGTACAGCGCAGACTGTTTCGTAGCGAGCTCGTTTTCATCCCGGATATAGGCCAATGCCTTTTCTTTCTTATCTTCGAGGCTGTTCTTTTCTTTCTCGACGTGCTGAACTCTGTTATTTTTCTCTTGGCAGACTTCATTGAGCGTCTCCGTTTCAGCCGCCGCCTCCTCGATTGGCTTTTTGTATTTGGATGTTCCAATAATGTCCTCGAGATATTCGAGAAGACCATCGTCGTGTTCATTGGCAGCCTTTGGCTTCATTTGCGCAATGGACTCGACTTCACCTTGAAGAATCAGGAAACGCTTGTGATCCAAATCAACTCCTCGATCGCGTAGCAATGTCGTAACGACAGTGAAGTTTGACTCCTTGCCATTTATGTAGTACTTGCTTGAGTTGTTCTTGAACGCTTTTCGCGAAATGATAAGTTTCGAGTCCGGTATCACTTCGTGCTCTCCGCCACGTTGATCCATGACCTCTTGAAAGTGCACTTCAACCTCACAGTGACCTAGGTCCGGGAATCCGGCAGAGTTGTGAATCAAAGCTGAAATCTTCCCCTGTCTCATTTTGCTTGCTCGAAAGCCAAACACAAAGAGCAGAGAGTCAATGACGTTTGACTTGCCTGATCCGTTAGGCCCGACAACCGATGAGAACGACGCGTGGAAAGGTCCAACTTCTTGCCTGCCAGCATACGATTTGAAATTTGTGAGGACAAGATACGTAATCACGATCCTTGATTGGGGTTCTGCCGATTCCTGTACCCTTGGCATAGCCGCATTCCGTGTGCGAACTACGATATCCATTGGCTTTTCCAAGGCCGTCACCTTTGGATCCGCCCTCTTGACCACCTCATCGTCTTTTTTGACCTCTGGTATAATTGTATCCTCTGGTAAAGGCGTTGCTGGGACTTCGTTCAGTTTAGACTCGGTGATATCCGCCAGAGGCGTCGAATGCCGCGACCTTGGCTCAGGCGAAGCGGACGGCTGCGGGGTGGGTAGTGGTGGTGGCATGCCACTGTTCTCGTCTGGCGCGATGGAAGCGCGACTTTTTCGACTCGCACGCACATTTTTGACGCTGCGTCGTTTTGGCGGCGAGGCTTTCTTGGACGGTGACGGGGCTTCAGAGGGCGGGTTATCCTCCGTTGGACTGAAGATCTGGGTAGGCTGTACGGTAGAGGGCTCTGCAGATTCACTGGCTCGTGTTCTTCGGCTTCTTGCTGTTCGTGGAGTGGCAGCTGTATCTACGGTCTTTCTCCGCGAAGCTTTGCTTGATCGCGCGGGCGCGGGCGTGAATTCCTCTTCGCTATTCTCGTCCTTTTCTCTTGTCGTGCTTGCTTCTTCCTCGTCGTCTGAGTCGATGATGGCTTTGCGTCGAGTTGCTGCACGGCGCGATGGCCGCATTGGAGACTCTGCAGACATTGTGTGTGCTGGTTCGCAGACCTTGTAGCATGAATGCCGTCAGTCACGAAGCCCGGTGTTGTGTCTTGTAAACACCGGCGTCGTTACCCTCCGACATAACGTGCCTACCTCTGACGCGCTTCACGTGATGACGCGTTCAATCCACACACTTCAAGTGCGCGGGTCGTAGAAAAGACGATTCTCGACAGCATTTTCAGCGCGCAAACTAGCCTATTGTCTCTGTGCCATCTCTAGATGCCACAGTTCTTGCACACGTGGTCTACGATTATGGGCACACATAATTTTCCATGAACCACGACGTAAAGCAACAGCCACAATTATCTCTCTAAAGAGGGACAGTCCTTGATACCAGAGAGAGTATTACAGTAATCGCGCTAGTCGGACTGACATATCTTTTGTCTCATCACAGCCCACGGTTGGCAAAACGTGTAATCTTCTCGAAGTTGTGTTTGGATCTTCTTAACACCGAATCGTTGCTGTTCCGACTACTTTTTGTCGCCTCAGAATATTATCACCCTGTTTTCATTCCTTACCAACACAACATTAGAGAATTATTCCGATTTCTTCCCATTAACCTTATGAACTAGATACACTTCAAACTTCCTTTGCTTGACGAATCATCTGGAGCCCATACCACCAAGTCCCGTAAGCTAAGGCTTTTTCCTCACGACGCAGCTCCTGCACAGACCGTTGCAGTGAGATCAGTAAAGTCGCAGGCCTTGACCTGGATGTTTCCCCCGTTGGAATAACATGCAGCGCCCTGAGTGCCACCTTGGCAATCAAAGGCGTAACAGCTTGCGTTGCCAGGAACCAAAGTATTCTCAAAGGCAGAGAACGGGTTGCCTGCGTTGTTGGAGAGATCGTAGTAGACCAGACCGTCAGACGAATTGGGCGTGTACTCAAAAGTCAAAGGGCTGGCTACGGTGCTAGAGTTGCTGATCTTGATGGCAGAACCGGAAGTGTAAGCCTCAGAGTAATTCGCCCCTGGAGTGATGGTTGCGATGGGTGTTGACGCTATTCAGATGAATTAGCTGGCGATTTCTTTGGTGGCAAGCTCTTTCCTGCTTACCTCCACTGGTTGGGCTGGACAAGACATAAATGTCAAAAGAGCAATCGTTCAGAACGCTCGCACTCTGTGCAGTCGCGCCAACAATCCAGAGCGCAGAAGCGAGCAACGTCGTCTTGAGGGAAGGCATGGCGAGGCAGTATGGCAGTACGAAGATTTTCGAAGAGTTAAAGCAGGTCAAATTCAATTGCTAGACGAATGACGAAAAGGAGGGAAATGCCTGCCTTTTATGCTACTTTCGATCGACTCAGTTTGAAGCAACAAGAAGCTATATTACCCTCCTCCATTCTAGCGACAAGAGCGCATCGTCAACGTTCCGCTGCATAATGACAGCACTTCGGAGCTCGCATATGCGGGCTGTTTGATCGCGCAACGCTTAATCTGTGCTAGCTGAACAGGCAGTCTCTGAAGGAAGTGGTCGGAAGACATGATCAGATGTCCATTTCGCAGTGGTCTTATGCCTTTGTCATCACCTTTTCGGAACGCTTGGCGAAATCGTGCCCCGCAATGTTTATTGCCCGGTACGTTCCTAGGCTAGACCAGGGCTCGGATTGCGGGGTTGGTGTAGGACGCTAATACTTCGTTGGCTACCAAATGCACATCAGAGCTGTTTTTGTACTCTGTGTTAACAGCGGTGCAAGGCCGTACCTGGACCGTTGGGAGGGTTTGTCGTGAAAGTGACTAAATATGATCAAAGTGGATCAATGAAAGGTTGGCTATCGAAAGAACTTGCAAGGGTCCTTCCATTGTTTGCACGGTCTGTGGCCAAAAGAGAAAACTGGCCGACATTGCTGGGAAGGAAAGCAATCGTCTGTGACGCAAGGGTCGTCACGAGTTACTGTGCTACAGTACCTTGCATGGCGGCGTTGACGTTCTGCAAAAGACATCATGCGATCTTTTGCAACACCATGAGGTCCTCAAGCAAACCCCGCAGATGAGACAATGACCTATTGTCAGCTTGAGAAGTCTCCACGAGATCGGCAACTTGCGTTGAACTTCCGTGCGTTTTGACGTTCCGTATGCCACGCGATTTCCAGGTCCCAGTATGCTCGATAGCGAGAATATGTAATACGGAAAAGAGCGGCGGCTGCGAGATTGCTTGCGCAGGAGATCCGTATCCACGATCAAGCGGTGGACCGTGCATGTTCTTGTTCGACGATCCGAAATTAGTGGCTGGGCGCGTCATTCAGGTATCACCAGCCAGAGACATAGTAGAACCAAAAACCGCCTTGCAAACGAGATTTCCACCATTCAAGGATGACTTTGTCCACTGCCGGCCAGTGCAGCAACGTAGTTGACAGCTCAGTTCTGCTAGCGCTCGACTAAATGCAGTATGACCATTCAACGTGAAACGACGTTTAAGGAAGTTGGCGAACAAAGTCAAACGCCAGAACTTGCTTAATGAAGCATTTCGGCGTACCTGTTCACAGATTAGCTTTCAGTGGCTGCTGCTGCCGTCCAGCAAAACCGAAGGTGACTGTCGAGTTATCCGCATGTTCCTTTTCACTTGACCACTCATCAGCAATCAATCTCGCAATGTTCATGCCCATGAGACTGCTGGTTTCCATGGTGCTAATGAAGCTTTCGATTCCACTGGTATACCAAAGATTTTCGTCAAGCTTAAGTTCATCAAAGGTGGCTCTCGGGTACTCGTATGGATACGATTTCCATATTTTCCGAAATATCCATGTAACGTCATTATCGCCGATTTTTTGGTTTGCGTCATGCAGACTCAAGCCAAAAATCTCGGCAATGAAATTGGTTGAAACTGGCTTATGAGAGAATATTTTGTAAATGTATTCTTTTCGTGCAGGATGAGTATTAGGGTTCTGTGCTTCTCGCAAGGTGCTGATACTGAAGAAACCAGCTTTTGATTCGTAATGAGGATCTGTGCCTGGGCGTTCATTCGGTTGTAAGGTGGTGAGGACTACCTGAGGAACCACCGCGTCGGACGCCAAGTTGAACGCTGCGGGAGACAACAGATGAGGCGATGCAAACAATGTGACATGAAGTTCAACGTATGGGATGCTTTCTGGCACCTTGGAAACCGAAGAGTCCAGATCGATATTCGAAAACTGGTAAGGAGCTGCGAGCACCACCGAATCAAATCTCTTGGTAGACGTGGTTGCATCTGCAGACGCTCCTGCTGCTTTCCATTGGACCTTGAACGCTCCATCAGGGAGTTTGCGCAACGCAGTCACATTAGTGTTCAAATGGATGGCCTTTGCTGCAGAACGCGCCATGCGATCGAAAATCTGCCAGTTTCCTCCGTTCACAGACATTGCGCCATCGGTCGCCATGCACACCATGGTCTCGACACCATGAATAAGAGGGAGGTTCTGTGCATAGTTGACGCGAGTACTGGCCTGGATGATCTCATTTGCAAACAGATCACCAACACCGTTTTCTTTCAAGTATTGCTCGCCAGTGACTCCAGTAGTTTTGATCAGACCTAGCTCAGACAATGTTTCCGATAACGAAGACCATGGAAAATATGGCGCATCGTACATCCTGAGAAAGTCGCCCACCACCTCCTTCATCAACCGATTTGTCTTGATTGGCGCCCAGCCGTAGCGATATAGGAGTTTTGCCTTGCTCCACCAGTCGTCGTTTGCTGATACCTGGAGGACGAATTCCTTGCCATTCCACACGCCGAGCCGCGGACCATTGGAAGAACTTGGTCGCTCAGACATGACATTGGTGGAAAGGTTGAAGTCCTTGGCAGCTTTGACAAGATTCTTATTGACCTCGACGAATATTGAAGCACCAAGTTCCACCGGCTCTTTGGGATCGTCCCATGCATTGACAGTAGTAGATCGACCGCCGATGTAGGAATTTCGCTCGAAAATCGTGACATTGACGTTTGCACCCGTTTCAGAGGCATATTGCTTGAGGAAATAAGCAGCTGATGCTCCGCCAGCTCCTGCGCCTGGACAGCTTAATTCAGCAACTGCAAGAGGTTCAGATTCCCAGGATTGAGTTTACCAATGATCGCCACTTCCTTCGGCGCCATATTGAGAACGTCGCTAGAGAGTTCCGTGAGATGGTTGGCGTTAGCCCGGGGCTGACATGAACAGAGTAAAGGGAAGAGCTTCCATAGCCAGATCATTGGAATGGCCGAATTTGATGCGATTGTTGTTGTACTGCAAAAATGTAAAGACGCGCATCCATATATGACTAGTAAGAACCGATGTTGATCATGTTGGTTTTACAGCATCATTAGAAGAGAAGCAGTCCGTTGAAACGTGCGAATTCCGTTCTGATGCATTCATCTACAAAGCTGACACGCTAAACCCAACACAACCCTTGAGCCGCAGTTTACAAGACCATGCTGCTATCAAGTGGGCCAATCAACATCTACACTCATGCCGAACGCCAGGCGCTATTCATACACAATGCTCTCATAAAATCATCGGCCATTCAAGGTCTCAAATGATTAGCCTTCACTGCCAAACTCCTTAGTCCATTCTGCGTTCTTGCTCAAATCGACTTGGCTGACGGTGGGACGAGAACTCTTGACAGCCTTCTGGAAGTCCTTGACTGTCAATGGGGGTTCCAGTAGTTGGTCAGTCTCAACTTCGGTCCAAGTCATTTCCATTGCACCCTTGTCGCCCGGTGAGCATGGTGTGAGCTTCTCCGCGCCATCTACGAGGACCTTCTTGTAATGCGTTGCGGTTTGAATCTTTCGCACGGGCTGCATGAGTGCATCTTGGACAGCGATGCTGATGTCACTTCCGGAGTAGCCTTCGCTCAGCTGTGCTAACGCCCGGAAGTCTGCTTGTTTGAGTTCGCAGGGTGTTGTCCCCACTGCCAGCTCAAACATTTTCATGCGCGCCGGAAGATCAGGTAGACTTATGTGGACACGTCTCTGGAATCTTCTTCTGATTGCAGCATCGAGTTGCCAGGGAATGTTCGTCGCGCCGAGTATGAGTACGCCCTTGGAATCTTTCCCTACGCCATCCATTTGGACCAGTAGCTCAGTTTTTATTCTTCGTGACGCCTCCGATTCACCTTCGCCTCGAGGTCCACAAAGCGCGTCAATTTCGTCTATGAAGATGATTGACGGCTTGTTTTCCCTTGCCATATTGAATAATTGCTTGACGAGTCTGGAATAATAATTAGCGCTGTGGGTAGGGGCTTAAGAACCCTTTGTAACGTACCTTTCGCTCTCGCCCATCCATTTTGAGACCAAGTCACTGCTGCTGACGCTGAAGAATGTGCTATTTGCCTCTGTTGCGACTGCTTTTGCCAGGTAACTTTTACCAGTACCCGGTGGTCCGTACAGTAATATCCCCTTCCATGGCTGTCGCTTACCCTGAAAAAGGTGCGGAAACTTGATCGGTAGAATGACTGCCTCTTTTAGTGCTTCTTTTGCCATGTCAAGGCCTGCCACATCCTCCCATTTGACATTTGGCTTATCCGACAGAATAGCACCGGACAAAGCGCCTCGAAGCTTTTTGGATTCTGGATCTTGTTCCTCGTCATCCTCATCAGCTCTATTGTGCAGACGAGTCAGTGTTCTGAGCTACACGAATGGAACAGGAATCATTGAGCCTCACTTCTTTCCACTGCCCCCTGCAACTTTGCCGTTTGCTCCAACAGCGCTCGGCTTCTTCTTGTTACTTTTATCGTTTTGCTCCAGGTGCTGCTTCAGCTTCTCAGCGCGTTCCATGTATTCCGCCACCTTCCCACGTATCATCTCCTTTGACTTTGGATTCTTTTCCCCTGACTTTGGTCAGATATGATGAGTGAGGCTTGGGATACAAGGACATTACATTTTAGCGCGAGCATAAATAGTTCCACTACAGTCGGTTTGAGTCAGCGAAGCTCATGCTTGGTATAGTTGGTGGAACACACGAGATTGGTAATAGATTTGATACGCTTTTTCATAGTCGCCCGCAGTATCACTTTCAATGGCCTTCTTTACCGAGTCAATGGCACGGCCCAGAAAGTCCGTGTTACTCATGGTGCAGATGAGGTCTTATTCTCCCAGCGGAGGTAGCTGTTCGTTCCTGTAAACTCCGTATCTGTTGTCGTGTCTTGCAGAATAACTGTCCGCTAGAGCTGTAGGAAGAACCCTGACCACGAGTATGCGCGTGACACTAAGGAAGAAGCTGTGCGGGCTTGTTTTGCTACCCAGATCTTTGAAACGTATATAAGAGTGACTTTAGGGAACGCGATTGTCGTCTTGCTGCAGGTTTATGATTTTGAGGGTTGATCGTGATGTGATGATGCGCGTTGCCCAGCAGCCCACCAGGCGACCCTTGCTCTTGGCGGGGCCTGGTGTTCCAAGGTTTCGTAGCATTCTATTGTCCGCAGACGACCACCTGCATCTTGCAAGCATGGCCGACCAGCAAAAGCAGCTCCAGACACTGTCAGATGAATATCAGAAATTGCAAAGCGGTTAGTTGGTTGGTGAAGACTTCACATCCAGTCTAATCCCGGTCTCAGAATTACAATCTATGGTCGATGCGCGCCAGAAGTTAGAGGCACAAGAGCAAGAGAACACGGGTGTGCAAAGAGTATTTGGGCCTTTCCTTTGCTCAGAAATATTTCTAATGACAGCTCAGGAGTTCGGGAAGCTTGCCGACGATGCGGGCATCTACAAACTAGTTGGCCCGGTGCTCCTGAAGCAGGACAAGCTGGAGGCGGCAATGGCAGTGGACGGTCGACTAGAATACATTAGCAAGGAGAAGTTAGTCTTACCTCTGAGGGTATATCCTATACTAATGACCTGCAGAAAGCGGATAGAAGAGCAAATTGCCCAGACGCAAAAGCGAAGCGAACAAAAGAAATTGGAGGTTAGAGAACTTCTACCTAGGGACACCCTGTAGATGTCAATCAGCTAATGCTCTTTGCTCAGATTTTACAAATTCAGAGCCAAATCCAGGAGCCAACCACTAATGCTCAACGACGATCCTTGTAACACGGCTTCCCAGTCCCATGCTCATGATACTGGCACCTGTTTCTCCAGCGAAGCAGAGTGCGGCCCCTCCCTTGTTGATCCCGGCTCTCCTCAAACATAGCTCGGAGGAGCTCTACGAGAAACTCGAAGCAATACTCATCCTTCATCTTTTCTAAGTCAAACATCGCAGGGTCTCCTGAGATAACGTAAAGATCTACCATCAGGCGCCGCGCGTATGATCCTTTTAGCGTTTGCTCAAACAATTGACTTACATTCTTGCCTGCCGGAATCGACCAAGTTCCATTACAATCGGCCTTCAAAGCCAAACCGTTGATCGCATCCACGACAGAATCCTTGAAGTCAATGTCACGCAATTTATCGCCTAGGATGAGTGCTTCGGTCAGAATCTCATATGACTTAGCCCATGCTGGATCAGGGCCCTTGAAAGCTTCGACTTTCCCGGAATAAAGCCACTCTACATACACTCCAAATGCCTCTTCGTTATCTTCCGTCAGGTCAAAGTGCCCACTCTCCGATTCCTTCCAGTTGTGCTTGAACGCGGCTTTGAAATATCCCGAACTAGAGCAGAGTCTCGATTGGTGGACACGGAAGAGTTTGGTTGATTGCCCGACTTTCACTTCAACTATCTCGCTCGTGAATCTAAAGGTATGTCAACGATTTGATGTCGATTATTTTCACATAGGTACTGACTCATCTCCAACAGAGGACTGCTTCTGTGGTTGTGCCATGGTTGCTAAGTCGTCGACCGCTGCACTCGTAGATTTGTGAATCGATGTGGTTGGTGAGACGTCAGAAGGACGATATAGTAGAGCTTGCAAGGCTTAGCTGTCGATCAGGCAAGGTAGAAACCAACCAGCTTATGAGTCACACGCTTCAGCGGGCTAAAAGTACTTGAAAGTGAGTAGTAGTCTTGGATGCTATGAGTTTGAGCACTTTTCTCACACATATCATCTATCACCCATCCCATTTCATTCACTTCATGTTCTCCTGGGTGTCGGCCGGACTGGGTCGGCCAGGAAGTTTTCACCAAAGTCGGGATTTATGTGTATCTGAAAAGCTCGACTTTTCACAAGACTTGTTATGGTCTTCTGAACGTCTTTGTCACGTCTTTCCTCCACCTAACTGCGTTCACATGTAATGCTGTTATATGGCGGCTCGTTAAACCTCTGCCATTCACGATAAGAGCAAGGATTTGGTTTGGTGAAGGATTGCTTAACGAGAGGCGACCAATCCTAAATATTTCTTTCAGTACCATCACAAAGTTATCTCCCGCTTCTTGCAGTCGTCTTGCTATTGATTCCTCAGGCGCCCGCCCGAAAGTACAGTGTATTCGGCTTGTCTTGGACATCGTTTAGGACCGAGTATCCTAGCATTCACGTGAACTAAGCTAGTGTTCCTCACAGCGTTCTTCGAGATAAATCAAGAAAACGTGTATATAGACTATATTTCCAGCCTTCATTATATGTATTGTACATCTAAGAGGCTTTCAATTGGTTTTCTAAAATACGCTTTATGATTTCGCTTCCTCGGCCAAGACACTTAGGGAATGGCGAAACACGTCGTAAGAGAAGTTCCATTCGTGAAATTCGGGAGGCGTTTCTAATAAGGGATACTGGTCAGTGTCTTCATATTCAACCACAGCTGCCAACGTCACTGGCATCTTACTTGGAACTGGACCATCGACATATTGTTGCGCCTTGACCTGGTTCTTCTCTGCCTGATCTTGTCCCACGTTCGAAAAGATCTGCATGGCAGAGGCTCTATTTTTCCGCACTTGCTCAAAGAGTCGGAGACGAGCGGGTACTTCGTCAATACTGCGCAGCTTAGAAAGAAGAGCGCCTAGCGCTGCGCCATCTTCAATGGCCTGTGCACCGCCTTGACCTTGGTCTTGATTCTTGTGAGCCTTGTCTCAATTGGCTCTGTTGGGCTACTTACGTGGAAGCATCGGATGAGCTGCGTCTCCGATGAGAACGACTTTTCCTTTGGTCCAGGTTGGGATGGGCGGACGATAAAGAAGTTTCCAGAGTTTGATATCCTCGGCGTTCCTTGATTGCAAAGTCATCACTAAGATTGCTCGTGATTCCAAGACTGAAGATGGACTTACTGACAGAGTGCGCGTATTTTTGGATGGAACGATTCGTATACACTTAACAGATCTTCTCTTGGTGCGCTCGCAGTAAAATCTGTGAATTAAAAGGGAAGCTCATCAACAATCCTATCAATTAGCAAGGAGAAGTGTGTCTTGCCTTCGGACACGGATTCATTCGCGTCATCAGGGTGGATGCCAACAAAATTGAAGACTTCTCCCCTATTGCAGGGGGTTAGCTTCTTGGGTCTAAGGTGGCACGTCAAGTGTTACGGCATACGCTCGGCATGGGTACCAGACCAATCTACGATCTGGAGCACTTCCCACGTAAATTCCGTCAGGTCTGCCTTCGATCAGATCGCGCGTTTCGGGATCCTTCAAAAGCTTCTCAGTGGGAATCAAGAATCGGAATGCAGATTGACCGGTAGGGTGAGCCGGGTTATCGCTTCCGATTACTCTCGCGGTTAGGAAAGACTTCAACGGCATCAGTATCGTATACGATTGGGTGTTATGAACCATACGTGAATTCCATCGGCTGCAACTACAACGTCCTTCTTATGCTTGGAGCCATCTTTGAGAGTGAGCTCTCCAGTCTCGATGTTAACATCAATAACCTCCGAAGAGAGAGAGATCCGGACCGGCTCGGTGGATCCGTCTGGTTCTTCCGCAAGGCGACGAAGTTCGGTATGCAGATCGACTCTGTGCATGAAGTAGTAGTCTGCTCCGAATTTCTCCTCTAGACCATGGAAGTCGGCCGCCATGGTCGTGTCCAGCGAGTCTGCTTTCATGAACTCACTCTCAAGGTGAAATTAGCATTCGACGATGGGCTCAGTCTTGTGGAAACCTACCCTTCTCACAGCAACAGCTTTAGACCGTTCAAAGTCAAAGCCATAATGGTGGAGGGGACGAGCTGCATTGGGACAGACGTTAATGGCTGCTCCAACTTCGTTCTTGAATCTGCGGTTGCACTAAGCTTCCAAGCAGGCGTACATGGCAGATTTAAATTAGCAAAAAAATACCTTGAGCGCTCGAAAATCTTAAAGCATCGTCAGTAGCTCCTCTAGTGCTGAAGACTGATTTCTCCTACCTCTATCTTGTGTCCACTACCTCGGAGGGCCACGGCAGCTCCTAGACCAGCAATTCCAGCTCCGATGATTCCCACTTCAAGACTATGATCGCTTTCAGTTGGCTTAAAAGCATCTTTAGCAACAGGCCCAGCAAATTTGGTGTCTGCCGGAGACATCATGAAAGGTTGAAGGGTGAGATAATGGGGAAGTCCTTCGTTTCTAAAGAACGGAGAACTCCGAATCTTCGCAGATAGGGCGATGACAGTAAGCAGCAACTACAATGGCACCGTCCAAGGAGAAATGAAATAAAAATTTCTGGGTTAGCACTCTACAAATGCTCCCTGTAAGCTATTGACTTGCTAAGGTGCACTTTTGCTGTCGGTTAACCAATCACGTCCAGGAAAAGAACTAATTTTGACGGTGTTTATGTTGCAGCTTCAGATGGAAAGGTTCTGGAAGATGATCTTCCGTTCACGCTCACCAGTGTACAGGGCAAAACGATATTATAGCTGAGATCGTGCGCAGTTCCAGAACGACCCAAGAACTGGGCTGAGGACTAATTCCCTTGGCACCGGTCTACGCCGGCCGGAGCCACGAGGGCATATTAGCGTTGTCCGCTGGGATTCACGATGATGTTACCTCAACGGTGGAGAGCCGACCCGAGAAGCTGTCAGCAAAATAAAGCAAAGATGATTCGCCTGGACGCTAGGTACTGTCCCGTCGATACAGGGCTTCAGGAGCTTTAAATAGAATAGCTCGACGCCTCTTCCGCTGCTTTAGACCCCTAATCCTGCCCTTGTCTGCATCACAATGGGAACGTCCCTGCCGGGGCGTTCATCAGTCCCCCTGATAGATCACAGAAAGTCGAAGCTATCTATGAATGCCCGCAATATTCTCTTAGACTATTTCACACGCACCAAAATACCCTGCCTTCATAATGTAGATCCAGTGGCTCTTTTAATGCTTCTTCACGAGATAGCCAAGCAATCGCGGCATGCTTCCCCATGTATTTTGCGTTTCCAGTTCAACCTTCTCCCACGCTTCACTGCTTCCAGGCGCCCTCAGCAATATCTGTTCTGTGTCTCGGTCTAAAGTGCACCCTCCTATATAAAAGCTCCAGCCAAGCAGCATGTACACTTTCTGCAATGCCCGGGGGATGACCCAACCTCCTCTATGGGGCCAGGGGTTTTTGACATGTTCACCAATGATCAAGGTGCCACCGGGCTTCAGCAGTCTGTATAGCCCGTCAACCGTGTCTTGAGCGTTTGTGACTCCACAAAGCACTCGCAGGCAAATGATGTAATCAAAGACTCCGCTTCCGATGCCTTGCTGCAAAAGACCTTCCTTTGCGCAAGCTGGTACGAGGCTTTCCTTCTCGGCACCACATGTCAAAATATGATATTTGCCTTCCAAACCAAATTTCTCTATGTTTCTGTGCAATCTATCGTGCAAGGCGACTTCCGGCTCAGCACCATAGACAGTAATATCTTTGCAGTTTTTGAAGTTATGGGCTTGAGTGCCAGATCCAGGACCGATGTCCAAGACCGTGCCCGACACGGATTGGAGGAGAGACGGGACAGGCTCAGGAAGATCTCCACCGAGCCCAGCGTCTGTGAGCTTATCAGTGATTTCCCAGGAGATTAGCGCGCCGGAGAACAACAAACCATAGTCAAGCCACAGTCTTGAAAACGACTTGTTTCTCAACCTCTGTATATCCAGCAGTTTTAAAGGGTTGCGTTCTATGAAGATTGTATCCAAAATTGACCACAGGAAGTCTGCTGAGAGTGTAAGTGGGACCGCCGTAAAAATGAAAGTCGTCAGGTCTCTCTCACAATAGACCCCCAAAGCAAGGAGGTGAGCTGGTCTAAGCCAACTCGCGGCGAGATCTGAAATTGTTGGTGCAGCATCGGCCATGGCACAGAATGATGGATTCGGCGTGGAATTTGGGTGGGGTTTGATCCTCTGACAAGTTCGAGTGTGGAGCCTTTGCGAGGTTTGAACCACCTGGGGGGCCTGACAAGCACGCGGTTCTGAGGCATATTCTCAGCAGGGTCTAGCTCTCTTTCCTTGCCTATTTTAGCACGCGTTTGACAAAAGAGATCGCACACAATTTCGAGGACAGTGGAGGTCTAATCCTCATAAATTACAACTTTTACTAATAAAGAGGTGTTGAGGTGTATACTGTCTGAGAGTCCTTCCCACTTTTTTTTGGGGTTGTGAGGAAAAATCTCATTGCAAAGATCTTGATATTGATATGTGGCTTTTGTTGTCACCCGCGTGTCTAGCTTCGGAGGTGTTGCGTGGGGGCTCCTTCACTTTAAGCTCCACCACAGGGAATCACGATTAAGGAACTCACAAAATAAAAACTACCACAGCTTTACTAAACTATTTCTCAATCGCTAGCCTCATTTGATGGATAAGTGTCAACCATAGCAGATGTCTCTTCTTACGCTTCCGTCGGAGATCCGTCTTCAGATCTACGATCTTGTTCTCTGCCCCACCGACCCTGTCAACGACCCCACCACATTGATTCCCCTCGCTACCATCCATTCCCACGAACACCCGCTGCTCCACGTCTGTCGCAAGATTCGCGCCGAGGCGCTCCACCTTTGGCTCTCGCGGAATAGCTTTCTGGCTGAAACGTATGTACCGGTACCATATGCGCAAGCTGTTCGCCATGCCTACCACGACGTCGAAAAGTACATTGGCAACGGATACGGCAAGTGGCTTGAGGAACTTGGACCGGACTGCGCAAAGTGGACGGGCAAGGTGACGATCAAGATCGTGCAATATCTCGCTGCGGAGATTATTGTGGAGATTCCGTCCAGGAAGGTTGGAGACCGAGACGGATGGCCGAAAGGTAAAGTCAAGATCAAAGCTGCGTTCGACCGGCCGTACGATAGATCCCTTGCGACTCCCAGGCTCGATGAGAAAGAGACGCTGCTCGGAACGGCTTTCGAAAAGCTGAACAGGAGCAGAAGGACAGGGAGGATTACAATAGTATGTGAAGACGTGCCCAAATTTGTGGATAGCATCTACGAAGTCATCGCAGCGGCTGGAAAGGCGGAATGGGAGGAATACCACCCGCCGCCTGAATGAAGCGAGCTGCGAGGAAGATTTTTTCGAGAATGTCAGGGACATGGACTCCGTCGGGACCATTTGGCTGCCGGGACGGAATGGCTAGCCTTCGTAAATATGGCCAGTTGGGAAACTGAAGCTTTGAGCATTGGTTCTCTTCAATGTATACAAGGTTAAGATGGTAACCAGCATTGACCCTCATTAGAGAGGAACAACTCGATAAGTTTGTGCACGAAATAACTTGATCGACCAGTCCTTCACAAGTTCAATCTGCGTGGGCGCCTAAGCCCCAAATATGCAGACGATAACTTTTGAAAACGTGCACACATGTAAATCGAAAATTCCAATATGATCTAAGCCTTTTAGATATACCAGCTAAGCATTCTGTACTGGCCGAAAGGCAGTAGTGCAATCATGGAACGGTAAGAGATCTAGATATATTTTTGATTTGGATCTACCCGGTCTAGTATCTCTAAAGTCTTCTCGTACCTTTTAAACAGTCAGTAATGAGCATCCAAAGTGACGATGGTACCTTTATTTTGGAGTAAAACTCACATTGTGAATACAATTCCCCCACTCAAAATCAATCTTCCAAGCCGCGGTAAAGCTCCCGACCAGAATGTCAGGATACCCTCTTCTCTGAAAATGCGAGCTGCACAATTGAAGCTGTTCTTATATTCTGATCTCGCCTCGATCGACTGCATCCTTGTTTTGACTGTGTCAAGAGGCATTGTCGCGTATCTGCATCAAGCTGTTAGTAGAGTAGGAGATACTGTCTGTTACCAACGCACACTGTAATGAAGCCAGCCATGCCTCCAAGGCCAAATGTGCTCACGGTCCCAAGCTTTTCTCCTGGCGCAACGTAGCTCTGGGCCATCTGCTTCAAAGAAGTATAGCTCCAGAACCTAACAGCAGAATTTGCAGCTTGCCGTGCTGTTGTCGGAACAAACCCCTGGAAGAAACCACGGATACCCTTCTCTCGTGCAATCAGCGCGGAACCGTGCAGAAATCCTTTCATTCGAGGATTTGGCGATTTTCGATCGTCAATCAGTTGCGTCTTGATACTTTCAAACGGGGTGACGGCAAGTAACGACTCAGTTGCGCCCGCGCCAAAACCTGCAATGACCGTACCGGGACCCGATATCTTTCCGTCGGCATCGGATAGTAAGGATTTGTATGTGTCGAAGGCAACAAACCGGACACCAGCTTTGATCGAATTTCCAATGATCAGAGTAGTACATCCAGCATACCATTGAGCTCCGAATGACGGCCAGGGAAGCTTCTTTCCATCCGGTAATCTTCGATTGAGCTGAGTTCTTGTCTTGGCAAATTCGGCGGGATATGTGATAGCTATCTCAACCGCGCCCGCTGTCGAACCAGCAATGATAGAGCGTAACGCACTAGGCTAAGATCATGTTAACAATGTCACAAAAACACTTTTAAGCCAAGAGCACAGAAAAGCTCAAATATAGTACAAGTAATGTTAGGGAACCAAAAAGTTCACAGAAAGAGCTTGCCGCTTAATTAACACACCTTTTTCTTCTCCTGTATAGCCATATTTCTCACGTTCGCGCTATATTCATGTAGTAACTAACAACTGCTTTTAGTAACAGATCGTCATTCAGTCACAGTTAAGCGGCTGTGTCTTTCACCACTAAAGATTGTCCTGAGTGGTTGAGAAAAGTGATTTTCACATTTAGATTATGATAGCCAGCCACTGACTCATTGACGTAGCAAGCCGTGTAAGATGGTGCGCAATTCCAGCAACGCGGTGGATATATTTCCAATTCGTGAGATCTCTCAGTGCAGGCCAACAAATTGAAGCGTTTCTCTCGAAGCGCGGACCACTTCACGTCATCGCGAAAACACGTGATTAGCATGCGAATTCATCCAATCAGAAGTCGCTTGCCCCGAGTGTCCTGAGCTCAAAACTTTCGAGAAAGCAACCCTGAGAGGTACACTATTGGTATTCATCATTGCCATCCTTTACAATGGCAACACTCCGTATTCTGTCCCGGTCACTACCGCGCTCAGTTCCTCGACAACTTTCTCGAACAAATTTCACATCCATCAGTGGTCTGCGAAGAACGTCACCTTTCCAATCGTCATGGCCTTCTTCAATTTTGCCCCGGATGAACGCTGCCTTCTCCACTTCGAGCTCACGAATGGAATCTGACGATAGTTAGTGTCTCATCTCACTGCTATGCATGCATCATCCTTATTTGTATAAGTCACACAGGAATTGTCCACCAAGCTCGACAAGGAACTCTTGTTAGAGAACGACAGCAGAGACAAGTCTGATATTTCGACAACTATTAAGGATTATCTGAATAATGCCGACTTTAAGGTGAGAAACAAGTGTCAGCTTGCTTTTGGGGCATGCCCTTCTAATCAGACTCAGATTCAAGATGTGCCAGGCCAAGAAGAGGTCATACTATCAAGGAAATACGGAGATGAGAAGTAATTGGCAGCGCTTCCTTTTGGTCAACGACACAATCTGACATGTCTCTGCTAGCATTCGAGTTACTTTTTCTGTCGCCGACCTAAATACCTTTGATCAAGAACAAGAAGAGATGGATCAGGATCGTGCACTGTACGACGAGGAAGCTGATATGGAGGGTGTACCTACGGACACACAGTCTGGTGGAGCTAATACTAAGGGTGCCGTCAACCGAGGTCGTACGGCTGGTGGTAACATTAAAGTCGCACCTGAGGATAGTGTAGCCCCTGCAGATCGGCCCGAGCTCGCTGACGATGAGTCCCCCGTCGATGATGCCGGTCTGTCAGGCGACTTTCCTGCAAGACTCAACATTACAGTGACTAGGGATGGAAAGGAGGGAGCTCTTGCGATCGAGGCAACCGCGCAACAAGGAAATGTTACCATCGACAATGTCTACTATTTCCCGACTGTTGAAATGGCTGACCCTAAAACGGCGGATCTTGACTGGCAACGGCGAGGGCAGTATATGGGACCGCCATTTGGCAATCTGGACGAAGACTTGCAGGTTTTGATGGAGAACTGGGTCGAGAGCAGGGGCATTAACACGGAATTAGCGCTCTTTGTGGTAGAATACATCGACTACAAAGAGCAGCGCGAGTACAAAACATGGCTTGAGAGTAAGTGCTGCCATTTCTCCATAATGACGAAATTTGGCTAACGATACCACCAGATCTGGGTAAGTTCTTTGATTGAACGGGTCTGCAACCTCGATTTCGCTGTATTTAATGCAGATACATTTCGCCCTTGTATTAAAACCTAGTATATCTCCGCTTCAGTGCATTAGCTCCAGATCATTTGATCAGTCGTTTTTAATATGAGACTGCTGCCAATTTGCAAAATTTCGGGGTATCTCGGTGCACGATTTGCGATTCCAAAAGCTGTGATCTCCAGGCCTATCTCTCTCGATTGGGTGGAAATTGACTTGGACTCTTGTTTCCAGCTCTCGTGATCCGTACGAAGATCAAGTTATTTAGAGCATTCCAATCACCGTCCCACTCCCGAAGCCGCTCCATATTCCTGTCATCTTCCATGTCCGGCAGCCAGAAACCCGAGTTGTATTCCTTCTGTTCCAGGTCGACCTTGGCCTGAAGTAAGTCCTGCCGCGCACCAGCAGGGCGACCGGGACGACGAGTGGCTTTTATTTGCATAAGCTCTTCTTTATCCTGTTCGAGAAACTTCTCGACTAATGATTGGGTTTCTGTGAATGTGAAGGACGTCTCGTGCTCGTTTGCGGCGGACTGAAAGAAGCCAACTCTTTGCACTAAAACTCGTCAGACTGGTGAAAATTCCTCGGCCGGACTCACTACACACAAAAAGGTTCGGCCTTCCTTGCTCTCACAGCAGCAACTCGATTTAACTTGTCGTCTCTTGCATTTGCCCGCCGCAACCGTTTGGCGTCTCGGCTATTCTCATGGAGCGCACCTAATTTTCCTGGTTTCTTTTTGCTGATCTGCTTTGTAACCTTGGCGACGCTTGACGGCATCTTGTTGATATATGCAATCGTAGAAGACTCAATCCTGTCTTTCCAAAATTTCGAGGTGATTAGAGATGATCTGCGATAGGGGTGGCGGGAAGAAGCGAAGGCGGTGACGACATGCCAACCTTAACGCGTGCTCCGCTGAGGAACGACGCGTCAAGAAAGGAGTGGAAAGATTCATCGCATTTTGCTTCCTGCGGACTCACGAAGGACGCGTGTTCATGAATTAATGCATTGTAACGTGCAAATATGTTGTAGTCACATACCTTTATCGCATTACATCCGAGCTCAAGGGCCAGTGGACTGATTCCGCCATGGGTATTTCTGGTGAGTAACCCTCCATGTGGTAGTTCTCTTTCTTTGCATGATCAACTAACGCTATCGACAGGCCTTTTGCCCCTTCTCAAGTCGATACAGAAGCCGTGTCACCTTAAAAAATTCTCCGGACAAACCATTGGCGTAGATGCTTACGGATGGCTCCATCGAGGTACCGTTTCTTGCGCCATAGACCTTGCCCTTGGCAAGCCATGCACCAAGTACTTTTCGTCCCATTTAAATGTTGTGCATTGTCACTGACGAACCAACAGATTCGTCGATTTCGCCATGCACCGCGTCCGTATGCTTTTGCACTTCAACATCACACCGTATATTGTTTTCGATGGAGACTACCTTCCCTCAAAATCTCATACCGAAGCCGAACGCCGTAGCCGACGGACGGAAAGCAAGAAGCTTGGACTGGACTTGCTTGACCTGGGCAAGACGTCCCAAGCTCATCTCGAGTTGCAAAAGGCAGTGGATGTCACCCCAGAGATGGCGCGCCAGCTGATTGAAGAGCTCAAGAAATCTGGCGTGAACTATGTTGTAGCACCTTACGAGGCTGACTCCCAGCTTGTGTATCTGGAGAGGAAAGGGTTGATCCAGGGCATCATTTCTGAAGACTCTGACATGTTGGTGTTTGGTGCGAAATGCCTGCTGACCAAGCTTGACCAGTACGGTGAGTGTGTAATGGTACACCGAAGAGACTTTGCTGCTTGCCGCGAAGTCAGTCTTGTTGGATGGACCGACGCAGACTTTAGACACATGGCTATCCTTTCTGGTTGCGACTACCTGCCAAGTATCAATAACATGGGTCTCAAGACAGCGTATCGTTTGCTAAGAAAATATAAGAATGTGGACAGGCTGGTCAAACAACTGCAATGGGATGGAAAGTGGAAGATTCCCAAAAGCTATCTGGACGACTTCGAGAGAGCTGAACTGACCTTTTTATACCAGTGGGTTTGGTGCCCAGAGAACAAAAGGCTCGTAAATCTCACGAAACCGCCCGAAGAATTGGATATTGCGGCTATGGAGTATATCGGACTTTTGGTCGAGCCTGCTATTGCGATGCGAGTTGCTGCCGGAGATTTACATCCACACACTAAGAAGGCTATCATTCTTGATCCGGCCCTTCCAAAGAGCTCCAAATGGCCAGCCGCTCGTCAGACAGTACCTACTCCAGTCACACCGGCAGATTGTCTGAAGAAGGACAAAGGCATCACTACTTTCTTTAAACCGACAAGAGTGCCTCTTGCCGAGCTTGATCCCAACAGTTTCACGCCCTCGCCAAGCCAGCAACGCCTTCTTCAAAGAGACCAATCTTCGTGGACTGCAACACCTGCTCCGATACGGCCCCCAGCTCAACGAAGGAATGTCCACGATGCCAATGCTGGGCGTGCATCAGTTGGACGAACATTCTCTGCCCCAAATCCGTGCAAGCGCCAACGTCTTTGCTCGGACGATTTCCCTTCGAGTCACAGCTCAGCCAAGGTCGTAACTGGAGCAAGCCGCTTCTTCTCTTCCCCTGGCTTAAGCACCACACCATCGGCCAAACCGTCCAAGTCTCGCTCGAAGAGCGCCGTGGATGCGGAATTTCAGCTTTGGTCAGATGACTCTATCGAAGAAGCGCTGGCCGATTTCGCAGACACTGTGACAGCTGCAGCCACAGTCAAAAAGAAGTTGGAAGTTTTTAGAGATGACTCGGGCTACTCCACTTCCAGTCAATTGGCTTGGGCGAATGAGACACCGAGCACCGCAAAGTCCATCAAAGTGCCTGAGGTACGGGACTCTACAATTGAGCACAATCGTACCTGTAAGGACTCTCTAAATGCCGATCTTATTCGACTTCGCACTCACTCCTTGCACCAAGCTCCTACTGTGCCAGAATCCTCAAAAGTGGTCTTGGGGGATAAACGCATTGCAAAAACGGAAGACCTCTCTACTTCGCCAACTACGCAAAAAAATACTACAGCAAGGGCAGTCGAAACAAGAGCAGCAGAAGCAGAAGATTCTGAGATCCCTGAGTCCGAACTCGACAACACAAGCCCTGCGAAGTCAGACCTTGACGGTTCCACTCTGATTGATCATGATACGGTTCAGAGCCCCATCAAGCCGATCGGTAAGGCGACTGTAACTGGCAACCACGAAAACAAAGCACATCAGGAAGATAGCCTTGCAAAGACTGAGCTGGCAGTAGCCGGGAGCGAAGATATGCTTATCCCGGATAGCGAGGCAGAGTCTGAGTTAGATGCTCTTAGCCCAGTTCCTCAGCGTACATTAAAGGTTAGAGGATCCTTAAACTTGGGGCGATTTGCCTTTGCTGATTAATGGTTGTGGCAATTTCATGGATTTTGGCCTTGGAGCGTCTGCATTTTGGGCGTATCGGGAGGGGCAAGTCTTCGTATCGACCGACTGCATGGAACAGATATACCGGTGGAATCGGCCCTGTTCACTGCTGAATTAATTAGCCTTCAGTGCGCCGTGAAGGAATCTGCGTGAGAGTTGCAAAGAATAAGTCACCCCAATTTCTACACAGCCAGTAAAGCTCGCTGCAGTCTCTGCCCTGTCTTGCCCCCAGAATTTGTGTTATAGAAATCAGCCGCTATCTCACAGTATGAGCCCAGTTCGTTCATGAAAAATTTCAACCAAATTCAAGCATTCATGAAGTGGACTTCCGTTTCTGTTGGGTCAAGGTACCACAATCTTTAGCTGTAGTTATTGTAAGATACACCACCTCGCCATCAATTTTTGCATCACCAATTTTAACCACAAGATTTCTCAAGATCCTTGTTCGCTCCATTGCGTCAGCAGGAAGTCCCTGCTGTATATCTCTCAATCCCGAATTATCGTACGTCATGCTTGAGACGTATCCCAGCATATCTGGAGCAATGACGCTGAAATTTAATATAGCAGCTGTTATACCCAGAAGTAAAAGAAAGGTCGTCGCAATCAAAAGGAAGATTAGCCATGTACGATTGCAACCGTAAACTTCTTGGACAACTGTAGCGTTCGCTGTGTCTGCAACAGATAGCGCTTGGCTGAGCGCTGATATGAGGTCGCTGGATATCGGCATGTCAGAAACATCTCCCGACTGTTCCAGGGCGTAAAGAACATTATCCAAAGTAGCATTTGATCCAAACCATGTCGAGATAACTTCTATGGGGGTCGTATCTGGTCCGTATAGCGACAGATTTTGAGGCAAATCTCCTAGGAAGGCAAGAGGGCTTGACAAAATTTGGAAATAGGTATTCAGTACGACCCCGAAGCGGACCGAGAAGTCCGTTGCAGAAACGACTGAGAGATCCACAAAAAAATTGTATGCAGGGCCACTGTACGGTGCGACCGATGTGTCATTTATGAAGATCTCCACCGCGGATGACTGAGCAAATCCTTGCGAACCCGAACTTTGGGGCAGAGTTAGGAATGTAGCCATACTCATGACGTCAAGATCCAAAGCCGAAAACACCGGAGGACGAGTATATTGGAGGGAACGGCGGATCTTACTATCACTACATCCAGCCGTTGTGCAATTCACCAAGGACTCGACGTGCGTGGCAGAAACTGAGCAATTTACAGTCGTGAGATTAACAATTTCAGCAGTAGCCACATGTTTGGAGACCGAGGACATCCAAATATAACGAGAAGCGTTTGCTAAAGGATCACCCGCGGCTAGTATGTTTTGTGGCAGATTCAAGTAAGCTGCTTCCCGACTTGGGACGGATAGAGGCATAGAAGTATCGAGGAAGAAGGTCGGTTCAAAATCCCCATTTTTGGTACTGTTGAACGGTGTTATGCCTGAAAATCCGGGTTAGAAAAAGGTTATGAAGCGGTGACGACATATATGTTGCCCTTGTGACAGCCGGTGGACAAGCCTGTTCCATGCAGCGAACAGGACAGATTATACTGACCATTTGAAGGTTGGGACGACCAGAATTGACCCATCGTATGATCCCAGAAGTCGGCATCATTGACGTTGTTGACCGGATCAGTACACTCCAATGAAATATATGAGGATTGAAGAGGGAAGTTCAGGCTTTCGTTAGGCTGAAAAGTAGGACCAACTACAGGGATACCAATAAGAGAGCTGTAACTTTCGATCGACGGATTGTTCTACTCTATTTGTTAGCCAGGTGATTCTGGAAAGCGGCATCATCAGGAATGCTTGAAAATTTGCCCCTGCCCGAATGCGAGTGACTCACTTCGAGATCGGTGTCAATGAAACCATCCTCATCGGCGGCAGACTCATTCAATGTCTCCAGTCGTGGTATTTTGAGGTTGTTCCAAGTATCCCGAGGCGAGGCTTTGATTTGATCTGGACTGAGCAAACAGGAAGATAACAGAGAGTTTTGAATAGAGTTGTACATGGATCCTTGTCCCCCAAAGCCAGTCAACGGCCAGACTCCAGAGGCGGGTCCTGTATCGAAATAGCGAATTTGTGCCGGCGACTCCGTCCTAATGTTACGAGTGGTTACTAGGGGCAATGACGCCTGAACACCAAGAGGAGAGAACGCCCAGAATACAATAAGGATAGCTCCAACGAGTGTAAGGCGTCGAATGGCAAGCTGACTTTCGATTGTCGACCAGACCGAGCGACTGACAAGCAGCATCTCCAAAACACCAAGCTTCGACCCCTTCTCCGCCCGGAACCTGGCTATGACTCGAAAGTTCTTGGATGCTATCGCAGCAAATACGATAGGAAAGATTGTGGCACCAACTTTAGCGATTTGCTCGACCCATGGTCCGGACACAGAATTGATGATTTCTTGGCCACCAAGTTGTAATGCTGCTACTCCAAGCGCAATGAATAGCACTGGAATGATCGCTATCAAAAAGTCAAGTGAGAATGAGAGAATTCCATGCACTCTCGATGTTAGCACGTAGTCCGATGAGGTCTCATACTTCGATTTAAGGAGCTTGGACTTCTGGTCAAACAGGAGATCGATACTGCCGTCCGCTTTTTGATGGCCTCAAAATCGAGGCATGACTGTTGTCGCAACGAATTTCAGAGCATCTAAAGATCCACTCATGATGGAGGGCATTTCCAGTGGTCTTACAGCTTTATAACGCAACTGGGCTGGGAGGTCATCTCAGCGTAGACGAGGCTCAGACAGCAAAGCTAAAAAAAAAAAAAACAAATAAAGGTTTGCGCTGCGTTTAGTTAGCGCTGTATTGATACAGCGTAACGTTGATCTTTTATTTCCTAGCTCTGCTATCTGAGCACATTACGAATTGATTTTAGTGTGGCTCGAAAATTTACGTACCTACCTCCTACCTATATACCTATATACAAAGGGGCCTCACAACGGGCAGCGCATTGGGCAGAGCAACAGGTAAAGCAATAGGCCTACAAGAAATCTGGCAATGAGTCTGGCAGCCCGCCCGTCAGCAAACAGCGCACAAGGCCGACAACTGATCTCACAGTAGGTCTGGCAGCAGGCCCGGCAACAAATGGCGCAAAATCTCCGCCAATAGACCTCACCACAGGCAATACAACAGGCAGGGCAATAGGCAGTGCAACAGGCGGAGAAATTGGCAGCACGACAGACAGCGCGACAGACAGCGCAATAGGGGTGATAAGAGCTGTGGTGGGAGGTTTTGGTGGAGGCGGTGTTGGTGGAGAGGCTGCTGGTCGAGGCGGTGGTGTGTATAGAGGAGGGAGGCATACGGGATGATAAAAAAATGTCGCACTCAAAATGCGGGGGCCCCAGATGGAGTTCTAACTCATAGATTACAGTCTTTAGCTTTCTTTTTTCTGTAAAAAAGAAAAGAGCAGTTACATCATATTTAGAGATTTCTCTAATCTGTTTTCAGATAGTGGCAAACTTTTGATCAAAATTTATGGATATCTTAGATTTGGTTTGAGGCTTTTTCTGTCATTCGCGTGAGAGGCCTGTTGCTGCTCAATTTTCGAGCAAGCCACCTAAAGTGTCTCCGGCGGCCTCGAATTGAGGCACGTCCGTAGGTCAATTAATCTTAGTTCATCTCCATTGACAGGTAGATATCTAAAGTGACAAAGTCTATGAATTCAGATGGACCTGAATAAAATCAGAAGAGTTACAATAAAAAGAACGAAAATTCTAAAGACCTCAATTTCCGACTTATTCTACATCAAAGAACTTTCTTAGTGTTTTCAGACGGCAGTTGGGGAAAATACTTCTATAAAAGATAGTGTAATGTTTGCGTCTCATATGAGCCAGGAGATGACTCCTGGCCGCTGTCCGAGTCCTGCTGTGAGAAGCTGGAGGTGGAAGGGAAAGTGCACTTGCCAAATATAGCATTGCAGGTGTATTACCCGCAAGTTGGAAAACTGCTGAACCAGCCTATCGATACCTACAGAGGTATTGTATCCAATGATAGCGGGACAACGCATGCTTGAGATTCTCGGCTCAAGCATTTCTCTGCAATTACTGGGTGCATCAAAGGTGTGGACTTCATCTGCGTAGACCAAAAGTATAGACTGTGGAGCATATCGTAGGCCTTGACTTGATATTGAGCTGAATTTCTCGGTGGCAGTGCAAAGGATGTCAAACATCCATTTGAGATTGTTAGATCTTATCCAAAAAGAATATCACATGATATCAGATCTCGCTTCAGAGCTACATCTCAATTTTATCAATTACCCAAAAACACAATTCTTGAGGCGGCTTTCTTGAAATTTGACTCCAAAAGTGCGGGTTCTCACTCCGAACATCTTGATAACTCCTCCGTACGGGCCTTTCCAGCAACAGATGCTATGTAAAGGCTCCTCGCCTAGTCACCGGTGGCCTCAGCAAGCTGCTATTGATGAGCAAGGGTGTGGACAAGGTTTAGATGCGTGCTAGCAACAGCACGCCTATTGCTTTCCATTTCAGTTCCGTTATTATCTAATCTGGATGTATTCCGTAGAGATATATAGCAGTCCAGCAAACCTCACCACCTCATTTCATACGAGTTGTGGGGTGAGATCAAATTCAGTTGACCAAAACTTCAGGCCAGCCGGTGGCCCTGATCTAGTACATGAACAACGATTCCAAATGACTCGTCAGGCATCAGATACATCGAGATGCTGTCCAGGCGCGCGTGGGGGTAAATACAAGCACCTGTGGCCCCCACAAAATCGCTAATGCATTCGATCGATAGATCATCGTAATATTCTCCTGGCTTTCGCAGCTTGAGACCAAATTCGGTTCATACGATAGCAATTAACTTTGATGATCGCCACTCTCGCGTCCTGCGTTCCGCATACGAGGGTGTCCAAAGAAATAAGGGTTGACATCGAATTGTGAAGGTCAGCCTAAGAAATTCTTGCCCATCGGGAACAGAAGGGCCTCGGGTACTTTGCCATCTTTGGAGGTAGCTCAGGGTCAATCAGTCTCTTGATTACTAATACTTAATTACGTGAGTGCGCTCTGGCTTGTGCAAGCTCTGAGACTAATGCAAGAAAGTGTTCCTGGATATATCGATGGTCGGGAGTCTCTACTGGAAGTACTAGAACTATCTTCCTAGTTAGATGACATCCTCAAGGCCACGGTCTCGTATCAGGCTTGCCAAAATTGTGTCAATCCGCGGGCCTAGACAACATCGTCCTCTGAATGGTTCGGTCTCGTCATAAGATGGAGTATCGGCGACGTTCGGTGTACTTCCGCAATCCCTACAACGTTGACTGGATTTTAACAACGCCGACATTTTCATAACATGCCTTTCAGAAAACAGCACTGCTGTCCAATCTCTAATCCGAAACGCGAGTTGCGCTTGACGTCGACGTCTCAATACCAACACTGATGCGCGCGTGAGGAGAAAATGTTTCAAAGCCATCTCATCTAAGAGGTTGGACGTAGCGGCGTATGCATGTCGCTGCAAGACACGACATCATGACTGCACTTATCGATTCCCTGAATGAATCTCCAATGCTATCGGACCACGTGCATAAGTATTTGCTTTCTAAATCAGAGGCAAACAGCCTCCAAAAAACCCCGTTATGTCCGATCTAGAGAACTCTTGACGCCCGATCTGCATATGCAAGAATCCCGAAGAGGAACAGCCCAGCACCAGCCCTTTGTTGTATTGGAAGCAGTCGATATGTCCTATGTCATGTGCGGGGCGTGAGCGGATGTAGGTGGGTAGGCATCTTAAGCCACTTTTATGCCAAGGCAGTCCAAATATCTTCCGAATACTTCTTAACGCCCTTTCGATGTCAACAGTACTCAGTCCTTACAGATTGCTCTCAAAACAATCGCGCTCTCTAAAGTGCTTTCTCTGGCCATGGTCGATACGCAGATCAAGTTTCAAGACTACCCACATACGTACCACGAGACCGCCGCAGAATATCTACTCCCTAACTCGTGAGCGCCTAGCAAGTCACCCTCATCATTGCTGCAGCACGCTCATAGCTTGGCAGAGCACCTGAGCAGAAGAGACTTGCAGCACAGGCAGCGGGTCTGAAAGCCCTTGTAGGAGGCAATGTTATCCATGCTACAAATCTTTCGGCCGCACCCAACGCACGTTTCATGGACATCGGCTGCGGTACTGGAACCGTCGCATACGACATAGCGCGCCAATATCCCTCTGCAAAAGTCTTCGGGCTTGATCTGTCTAAGATTCAGATATTGGAAGATAAACCACAAAACGTTGATTTCATTTACGGTAACATCTTCGAGCTTGTCGGACGTGACGAATGCCTCCAGCCAGAATCCTTTGACTTCATCTTCTCTCGACTGCTCGAATGTGGCATGATAGACTGGGTTAAATATCTTAAGACTGTAGCGACCCTCCTGAAGCCAGGTGCATCATGCGAGTTTCAGGAATTGATGTGGGAGCATTATCTTGATGGGAGAGACATTAGCCTGGACTGGAAGTGGGTGCAAGCAACGTCTACCGTAGCTAAACAACAAGGTCTTGATCTCGCGTGTGGAAAGCATATGGCCAAATATGCCCAGGCGGCTGGCCTGGTTGACATCTCTGAGAAAAGTTATAAGGTGCCGGCGGGCACGTGGATGGCACAGTCCAATCCTCAAGCGGCGGCCATGGGTGCTTTCATGGAGGAGAATGAGCTTGGATTCCATCTGATTTTTCAGAAGAAGCTGCTGGAGGGTTCGCAGTATTCCGAGGACGAGCAAAAAGCCCTTGAAGAAGAATGTGAGCGTACATTGGAGGCTACACGCGACGGTAGATATCGGCATCTGATCGTGACCACTGCTAGAAAACCTGAGTAGATAGAAATTATACATCTTGGCTTTGAATGGTCAACCCCTGGAACAAGCTCTACTACCGGACGTGTCCAATTTCCAGGTATGGCTCCTCCGGAAACAGGTTGCAGAGCAAACAATGTGGTATGATTTGCGCTTCCTCCCAAGTTTGCGTTGAGCTTGCATGCAGGTGGATATCCTACAACCCTGGTGCTATTGATCGTACCTTATAATAGTGATGACAATCGCCAGATAGGCCGACATCATTCGCAAGCAACCAGCAATTACGTTGATTCACTGCTTATTCTACTAAAAACTAAAAGGTAACTATGTTCCTTTTTCACACGTTCATGGCACAAATCTAACAGGCTGCAAACGCCAAAAAATGCATCATGCAACTCGTCCCGTCTCGACACCATTGCTTCAAGCTCAAGTTCAATGCGTTGGAATTTCCAATCATGATCCCCCAGCCACCTGCTCCACAACATCCTTCAACATTCGAAATCCAAACCCCTCCGCTACCTGCGTATACACGCCCATCTTCCTCTTCACCTCCTCCCTCTTCACACTCCCTACCCACTCTCCAGCACAACTACAGTGCTCCATAAATTCATTCACCCTCACCTTCCCACACTTCCCACATCGCACATCCTGCGTCGCCCACCGCACCACCCACCCTTGCACCTCCGCCACCAGCCGCTCCTCCACCACCAACCGATCATACCCCGCTCCACACGCCTCGCACTTCCACCTCCCTCCTGGTGCTGCTGCTGCTGCTGCCGCCGCGCCCGAGCGAAAACCCTCATCGCGACAGAGGTCCACGTCGCGGCTCGCGCAGCACTCGGCGCAGACGAGCCCGCGCAGCCACAAACTATTGCCACCGCCAGCGGCTGTGGTGGGAGCGAAGCTGGCCTCGGGCGCGAACTCGCGCACGTCGCAGAGGGCGAGCAGGTCGCGGCGCAGGCGGCGTGCCTCGAGGGTGAGCGTGCGGTCGAGGCTGAGAACTTGGGCGAGGGCTTTGACGAGCTCGAGAGTCGGGTTGCCCGTGGCGTTGGCGGTTTGAGAGGAGGAGGGGAAGGCCCAGTCGGAGGCGAGGTCTGGGTGAAGAAGCTCGGTCTTTTGGCGGCGGAGGAGGGTGGTGATGTGCTTTTGGAGGGGCTTGGCGAAGGCGAAGGCGAGAACGGGGGATTTGGTGTCGTCGTCCGGGTCGATGGTGAGAGGTTTGAAGATTTGGGTCGGGCGGGGATTGGGGTCGTTGGGAGAGGGTTGGGGGCGTTTGCGGGCATGCATGAGGTCGATAAATTCGACGACCCAGTCGTGGAAGACGGGCTGGAGGGTGGGAGGAAGGAAAGTGGCGAACTGCCAGTGCATGATGGTATCGAGAGTTTGATTCTCAGCTTCGACGACTTGCTGGCACCCTTTGCCGCCGTAGTTGAACTCATCGTACCAGACAAGGTAATCCCAATATTCCTTGATTTCAAGATCGATAAAGTTGAACAATGGCTTTGCTTGCACGGTCTTCAGGATATACTGGCTATAAGCGTAGGCATTGCCAACCTCGGCTTTCGTGGTCTGGAGTAGCAGCCGATTAGAGCTGGCAAAAACGACATGCGAGCCAACTCGCTTGAAGTCCGACATGAGCTGCTGAAGGGCTTTCTTCGACATCATTTGCACGTAATAGTGCAAAGAACGGTCGTAAAGAAATGATCCTGGGTGCATCACCCAGCGAACAAGATGCTGGACCATCACATCTGCCATTGTGTTGCTTGCTTTGCTGCTGCAGGCCTCTGTCCACCATGCCTTCACCATCTCGCGCAAGACAATAACTCCAGCGTTTGCGGGTGCATTCTCGGAGTAAATGACGTTACCCGCGTCTGTGCCCGCCTCCGCTGGAGCGGCCGGATTAAAAGCCACAGAATCGATCCCCTCTGCCTCGTTGATAATGGAAGAAGACAGAAGAGTATTGATAGCGAGATTGCGCACTTCGATATCAATGCATACCGAAGAATAAGTGCCTGCATCGTTGACTGAGGGCATCTCGACTTTTTCAAAGGCCGAGATAATATCATCTTTTTCGTGTCCAGCGTGATCAGGCTTTGGTCCCGGAGACCACCACAGTACGACTCGTTCTTTTTGTAATCGCCTGGCATATGCGACATCTATCAGAAAGCGTGGATCTTCGCTCTCTAGATTACAGAGAGGTATATCGCCGTATCGGGCAAGTTCCGTGAGATGTGAGATCCAGGATCCCAAATTGAGATATCGGGTTACGAGTCGTTTGGCAACAAATGATTGCCAGCCCAAAGGCGGCAGCTGTTTGTCGTCCTCCTCTGCTGCCAGGTGCAGACATGGTAGGTCCCTCAGGATCGGCACCTCATGCGTTAGCATCCGCTGGTGAGATTGGACCACAAGTACCAGAGGGTCAATCTCCTCCTTTTGCATCTTCTTGACAGCATCTCCGATCTCCAAATGAGCTTTTCGCTTCGTGGTGACTTGAGTAACCTTGAAATGAATGTCGTTCTGATAGTCAAAGCAATCCTGCCATGGCTCGCCATTCGATTCTTCAAATCGTTGTGCAAGCATCTCGCGATAGATTCTGTCGATATTGGGTAGTCCATCTTTGGATTTGTTAAGCACTACAACATGGCCTGTGTCCTTGGAGCTCGAGAAGAGCGCAAAGACCTGCTTGTCGCCAGCCACAACATGGTAAAGGTACAAATAGGACATTCGAGCCGCAAGCAGGTAATCTTTCTTTGGCAACTTCAAGAGTGAAGACAGAGCAAACCCCTGCTCAAGGCCCTTCCCGAGTACGCCCCTTTGCTTCTCATTAAATGTGCAAACACTGCCAAGTTCCAACAGGGCTCTGACGTTGAGTGGAACTTGTTTCTCGTAGACGCCTTCCGTGCTGGAATGATTGAAGAGCATGCTTATCTTCTGTGACTCGGAGACGTAAACTTGCTCAGGCATGGCAAGTTTGAATAGATGCACGCTTGGGTGACCGTTAGGTAAGGTATGTCCAACGACTTTTTCGACGGAGCAGCCTTCAATGCTAACATCGGGTAGTTCATCTCGCTTGAGGTTGAGATATAGTATCCTTGGCACTACGATCTTTAAGGACTGGATCTTTTTGTCAATGAGCACAAAGGCTTTGACCTCTCCAGGTGTGCCTGTCTCCTGCAGCTGTAGAATTTGCCAGGTGCTGATGTATAGCATCTCCGCTTGGTTCCTGAATATGCCACCAATCCCATCCGTACCGTCTGGCCGTTTTTCACCGAAGAGCTGACGCCGGCGTGAGCGGGCTTGTCGTTGAATCTTCCATTTCTTCTTTTGGTATTTGAGCCAACCTTGGTAATCTTCGGTGATGGATGGCATGACTTTGGGTAAGCTGGCATAGGGATCAGTGGGAGGAACGGCGGGTTCGGGCGACTTTCGTTTCTTCTGGCTCATCTTGGTTACCTGACCTGTGGTGGTCTTAGGAGCTTTGGAGGTAGCACCGAAATCTTCAAGGTCGATAGTGCGGTTTGCAAGTATATTGCCGTCAATGTCGCTCAATGGCTTCTTGGCATCGAAGAGATCGGTCATCTTTGTCTGCTTTAGGACATCGTCTTTGATCCGGATCCTTCGATCTAACCAGTCAGGGTGAGCGACGCGTGGAACCGGGTTCCGCACTTTCTGCAGGGCCGCAGGAATGGTGATGAGCTTTTGAATGACAGAGCCAAGTCTCTCAAGATAGTATGGCCAGTCAATGACCGTTCGTGGATCCATGTCGGCTGGGTCTTCTCGTAACCACTTTCGTAAAAAGAAGCGCTTGACCTGCTCTTGGGCGGAGAAGATCGCCACCGGAATTGCTCGCTCTGTAACAGGCGCATTTCTGGGTCTGGACGAGATGATGTATTTGCAGTTTAGGCCCTTGTCTTTGATCATTTGCTCACCCAAAAACTCTGCAAGACGTTTGGCAGTTGTGATTGCCGTCGACTTTTGTGCGCCATATTCCTCGAGAGTCTTGGCCATGCTCTTGTTTTCACAAATTAGGTCGATTAGTTCCTCATCTGCCAAGGTAGAGCCATGGTTGTCCAACACGTCAAGCCATCGGTTGGCAACTTTGGCTACGGAGGCGTATGTCTCTGTCAGGGTGGAGCCTTCCAAAAAGAATTTGAAGATTTGCGTCTGAAAGATCTTGATTAGCTTTAATTCTCCTCTTCGTTTGACCTCGAAGCCTTTCAGCTCTGCCAAGCTACCGTCGTGATTGAAGACTGCATAACGCTTCTTCAGGTTCTTGTCTTCTTCTTTTGATGAGGGAAGAATCATAGCCCTGTAGGGACCATCAACCTCAAAGAAAATGGAGTTGTCGCTATGAGTTTCATATCTGAACGCGCCCGGATCGACTAGGGTTTGGTACTGATGGTTGGTGAATCGTTCGTGAACGAGATGGTTTAGCATCACACAGGGGTAAGAAATTGCCAACTTCTTCCCGTTCTTGAGCTTGAACGCAAAATTTTCAGGAAATGTTGCCGGTAAGATACACCAGATGCCGTCAGTATCGAGCTCCAGAGGTCGACCGATGCGTTCCACAAGCTGCCTGGCCATTTGGATGATGCGAGCGCCGGTAAGACAAGTGACACCAGCCATTTCCATGGAATACCACCTCGAGCCTTTTCTCATGACATAACCATAGAAACTGTTGAGAATGACTTTGTGCGCCAACTGCAGTGAGTCGAAAAGAGTGATCATCTTCTTAGCCTCCTCCACCTCGAAAGCACTCGCACCAGATGTTTTCAAAGCCTCGGTCTTTCCTTTCCAAACCTTTTGTTGGCCCTTGAAGCTGTACCTTCGGTCACGGAAGGTTTTGACCGTATCGACGTAGAAAGGGTTTTCGCGCTGGCAGATGATGGCCTCTCGCTCCAATGTCCGGGCGTCATGGATTTTGTGGTAGATTTTCTTGCTATAGTCCTGAAGCCGCTTCTTGACCATCCCTGCTTGTTCATCGAGTGATAGGTCCTGAAACGTTCGCGCCAGCGAATTTGGGCCTTTTCCAGGGAATCGCTCGTTTTCTAGGGCATGTCGGATCATGTTGTATTCATCTCGTTTCGCGGGCAAGAATTCTCCTCTCCACGCCCATGGTAGTCTTCGATCACAAGTCTTCCCGGGTCGATTGAAATCGCATGCCGCACAGTCCGACTCCTGAATCATGGAATCTGGTTGGAGACGATTTGTTGTCATGATATTCGGGTACATGGAAGCGACATCCAAGTGATATATTGATGGACGCTCACGCCGATTCGGAGTGTTCTTCAGCTGCATGAATTTGTCAATAATTTGCTGCTTGACTTCGTCATAGTTCTCGACATCATCCATCGACTTCTTTTCCTCGACCGTAATGGTAAATCTTAGAGCAGAATCCAAATCTTGCACAAGCTCATCAACGGCCGTCGTGTCAATGGCGAAATTGCAAGGAATATCGCTGCGAAACACTCCTGCTTCTATACTCTCGACGTGTCCTCCGACATACGTCTCGGACTCGAGCAAGTGTCCATCCCAAAAGGCTTCTCTAGGCGCTTGGTGTTTGTTGGGTAATACAATGTCTCCGACATACGCCTGGACCATTAGAAGCATTTCGCACAGAGTTCCCGTTCCTTTTCGTAAGACATCGTCCGGTCCAAGAGGAATAATGGTGCAGAGAGAAAATATAAAAGGATGAACATATTTCATGTACAGGTAGTATGTGGCGACGGCATCGGAAACAGAGTACTCAGCAAGAGTCTGAGGCCGTTCGCTTGCGTACGGCGTCATGAGTTCCGGATCTAATTCATCGGGATCGTAACCAAGCTTGGCAACTGTAACTGCTTTCAAGCCTCGACTTCCTTGAGGTAAGTAACTGTCCCGATTGACCCAAGCAAATGCATCCATATGGGCGCAATAGTTGGAATGGTATATGTCCTCGCTGTTCTTCCGAAAGCCAATTTCTTGGTACATATCGATGCCTTGGACGCTTGCTCTTGCTTCAACGAAAGGCCAATCGAAAAAGTCACCATTGTAAGTCACCATGACTGTCGGTCTGGCTTCTTTGACATGCTCAAAAAACCGTTCCAGCAAAGCTTTTTCGTCCGGTTCATTGAACACCATAAAGGGACCTTCAAATTCCGCTTTTGGGGTATACTCAAAATCGGCAATGTTTTCGGACACGATTTCGCGGTTTGTGATCAGAAAACCTTGGCCGTCAATCATGTACGAAATCATCATAATCTGATCGATGACTGCATCCGGAAATTTTAAGGGGAGCTTAGTTGTTTCAATATCGAAGGCCATCACAACTGGATCTGGGCGTTGTACTCGTTCTTCTATACAAGAAAGCGAGATCACTCCGTGCTTGGCCTCGACCGTATACCATTTTCCGATCCTGATATCTGTGAAGATGTTAGCTGGGAAAGGCAAAGGCTTCAACCATCGACCAACCTTTATCTATCGCAACGCGCACATGGTAAGGAACATCAAACTCTCGCATGTCGACAATGTAATCACTTGCATCAACGATACCGGCCGAACGTTTCTCATAATCATAATCGTCATCAAACATATCAAAGCCCGCATTCGCCCTAGCCACCTCGGCATACGTATCCATGGCGCTGAGATTTTTTTTGTTCTTTTCAGCGACAGGCATGAGGACCTTACGTACACTCAACAGATCGCTGACATTTGCGAAAGAGAGCTTCAAAAAGGATCTTCGATATCCGAGGAGATGGTTCGGCATTTGCAAGTCTTCTTTCTCGACTTTCTTGACCGCTTTGATAAGCCCTTCGAATTGGCGGCGACACCATTCCTCGACCTCAGGCTCCTTGCTTTTCTTGACTGCGATCAGAAAGTATGGATCATATTCCACCGTTGCCTTGAAGGTTCCGCCGTCTTCCTCAATGAAGTAGAAATCGACTCCTGCTCTTCCGCCCGGAACCTTGGAGTCCTCGACACTCGTGCTGTGCATGTTGCACAGCCATCCGGTTCTCTTCTTGCCCGCCTCAAACCGGGCAAATCCCATGGATTCATCGATACGATGTGCGAGTCGTGTGGCTTCGGCTTTTTCATTTTGGGAGGTGAGTTCGCTTGATCGTAGGGAGGCCTGGTTTACGGTTGTAGGCTTGCGATCACCGTATGAGGATTTGCCGTTTTTGAAGACACGTCGGAACGGTTGACCAGCGCGACGTGGTGGCATGATGAGGGGTAAGCTGCATTTGCCGCGGCAGCAGTGATGAAAAGCGCAAATCGTATGGCGTTAATTAGCTCTCATGCTCGTGGTCGAGTTTGCCGTAAGCGTGCAGTTTTAAATGTCGTTGGTGGTTCGTGGCATGAGTACACAACTCCTAGACGGTGGATGTGGATGAAAGTCATTAACGCGTGTGTGCGCGTCCTGGGAAGACGCGACGTTGGTGGCCCAAGCTTCCTAGCGCGCTCCCAACCCCTGCAGTCTGTCAATCCATCTTTTTTTGAGCCTCCGCGAAAACGTCACCATCTACAGGTCGTCCACCATGTCTGACGATGGTCGAGAAGGTCCCATAACTAAAACCGACACCCCACCAAAATTAGAGCAGGTGCTCAAGGATGCCGTGTCAAGCAAAAAGGACATTAATGACATACGCCCCCCTCCAAGTGCAAATCTCATGCCAGGAGGGACGGAGCACACCGCCGGAGGGCAGACCAAACCCGTCAACGCAGTTGATGCTGCCAAGTCAATCAAGTTGGAGGACTTCAAAGAGCTACATAAAAAGCCTTGCGTAAGGAATGCCTTCCTAAATGGCATTCCATCTGGTGTGGCAGCGGGTGTGGTGTGGACTGTACTCCGAGGTAGGTTGCGAGCCCCGTACATCCTCCTCAGCAAATGAGACAGTTCTCTCGAAGTCTGACAGCTGACTTTGAGTCCAGCACCAGTGAAAAAGGCGGCTAACTGGGCAGTGGGCACCTTCTGCGCTGTATCCTTTGTCTCTTATGAATACTGTCAATACAACAGATCGGTGGAAAAGGACGGAATGAAACGCGCTATGGAGGTCATGTCCCAAAAAAGAGCCGATCGAGAGGAAAAGCTGAAGGCTGCCCGAGAGGAACGGCGAAAGGCCAAGGAAGAAGCCGATCGAAAGGAAGACGAGCGGAAGAAATCCTGGCGGATCCCGAGTTGGACAAAATTCTGGTGACCACCATTCTGGTATTTCTGGAACTCAATACCTTCTGCTGAGGTCGCCGATTCGGGCCGACTCGGTCGCTGCAGACGCAAATCCATCTCGGTTACTGAGTTGCATCGCCAGCTTGGCTCCCGGACAAAGCATCTGTGGGACCGCCTATGCGACTTTTCTCGTGTTTGAATAGCCCTGCAGGAGTACAGCAAATACACCAAGGATATGTGCTGCGGTGGTGCTATCTAGGAGCGGATTCGGGCAAAAGGCGATAATATTGATTCAGTCTAGCTGAAAGATCATGATCAAAGGGCGGCGTTGAGTCGGACAGTCGCCCATGGATGTCAGCATCTCGTATCGTGCTGCATTGGAGTCGGCCGAGCGCATGAGCAAATCGTCAACCATGCGACAATTGACCCACGCTATTGTATACTATGATTCGCACCCCCAATGAAGTGGACACCACTCTGTCTGAAACTTGTGCACCTGCGCTTCAACTAGCTCTGTGTCATCGAACTTTTTTTGTGGGGTGAAATCTGAAGGGAGGACCAGAGACAGCTGGAGCAGCCGATCTGCGACCTTTCGAGACGAACCGCCCAGAAAGGGGAAAATTCGATGAGCCTCGACCACAGCTTCTAGAAGGATAATGGAAAAGCGCTGAGAGGGGGAAGAATGGTTCAGACCGGAATAAGACGAGCCCGCGATTGCGGCACGAGTGGTGCCTGAGGATCAGCCTTACCAGCTCGCGTGGCATCAGCAGCTGGTTAGCGCGGGGCTGACCTCAGTAGCTATTCCCGGCAAAGCACCAACAGGCACATGCCCACCATCCAGTCTGTCCTCTCCAAACACCAACATCTGCTCTTCGCTTTCATCCTCACCACTTTCTCGGGCTTGCTGCCTCCTCCCGACCCATTGCTCCATCGGTGGTGGTCCCTGCGCCTCCCACCCTCCATCGTCTCTTGCTTTTACTTATCAGGCAGGCTTCCGCCGATCAAGAGCCTCGCTCAATTCATACTCACACGACAATGGACTTTCCCGCAGGGTTCAATGCCCAACGCATTTCGCCCAAAAGAAAACGAGACGAGATCGAGCCCGCGCATCCGCAGTTTGCGCCCCGACTGGACGTGAACCTCAAATATCCCGTTCCAACGCTGGACGCGGGGGAAGATAGTCCCCGCACTGCAGTAGCCCGCCAGCTTCAAGATTTCCGAATTAGGGGAGGAGTTCCTCACTTATCGTTTGGTGAAGGCGCAAACCTTTCCAATTTAACGAAGCGCCTCAAGCCTACCCACGATGTTCAGAGGCAACCACGAGTGCGCCATACGCCGGTGTTCCGTCGGCGACCTTCATACCCAGACGCGCCACAAAGGCGTCGACGCTCATCTTCTGCGCCTCCACCGTCCGAACGACTTGATAGCCTCCTTGTGACGAGTGGCACCCTCGCAAACGAACATCATCTCCCGCTCGATCCGACTCCCATACTTTCTCCGCCATCACAACAATCCTCCCCACGATGCTCTCCGATGGTAGCGTCACCGTTCTTGACCATGAGTCTTGCCAAGTCCGCCACGACCTCTCCAGTGCCGAGCCCGCGAGGTCTCATGCTGCCGCCGTCGTCATCATCAATCGCAGCATCCGCCCTCAACTCCACCGCGTATTCACCTCCGCCGCGACGCCCGCCACCAATCACCGTCTCCCCGTCGCCACTAGCATTCACCACCAAAGCAACCCCATCCACCTCCTATGCAACCAGTAACAATTCCAGCAGCACTAGCAGCACCAACCTCTCTACTGCTTCCACCACCACCACCACCACCACCACCACCACCACCACCAACAACAACAC
>JAGFVP010000214.1:0-52684 GCA_021031095.1 Bathelium albidoporum | reverse complement strand
CCGAGGGGGAGGGCTGGAGGTAGGGGTTTTTGGAGCTTAGGGGAGCGGATCGGGGGGGATCTTGTGCTGGGGAAGATTGTCGGGAGCCTTGTGGCTGGTAGGATTCAGCGCGGATTTGATTTAGATCTTCTACCGGTTTGGCTTTTCTCCTTCGGGCGGGGCTGACGTAGGCTTGAGAGCTTTGCTCTTCAATGGCCTGCTTGCTCGGATTGAACCTAGGATCTCGCTCGGATGACATTTGTTGACGTTGTTGTAAAGATCGTTGGCTAGGACCTGGTCTTTCTGGTAATCCCTGAGCTGGAGACGTAGTACGAGGTGATTCAAATGGAGTTCGTGACGTGGATGGTGTAGCTCTGTTTGGTTTGTGTGGTCGTGTCTGGTCGGATTCGAGCAGCAGAGCTTCATCCGTAACCTCTGCAGCAGTTTTCGCTAAGCGACCACTGCCTGCAGAAGGCTGTCGACTCCTTTCCCCAACTCGAATCGATCTGCTCTCAGCTTCTGCTTGTGCGCCAGCTTCCCTCATCCACTTTGGCTGATTAGGATCTTGATCTTGTTGGAAATCGGCCACAACCTTTTGCACTCTCTTTTGTCCAGTTTTCCAAAGGGTGTTGGCCGATTTGAACAGAGTCGTTCCAAACTCAGACGCGTACTGAGCAACATCTTTATCGCCAGCGGGAGAGCGATTGTCTTGTCGACGCTGTGCTGAACTCGATCGCGAGTTCGACCGTGAACCCTCTGAGCGCATCCAAGGAGGCACTGCAGAGTCGGAGGTCTGACCCGAGCCTGAGGCATGTGGAGATGCACCCCGGCTTTTTTGCCGCGCTTCTTCATGCGCTCGATTAAGAAGGATGCCGACAGCAGCTTGAATATCTAATCCGGTAGCGGTTTCAGCTAGTGCTTTTCTGGACACGTCAGCAGGAAAGCCCATATCAAACAAGTCTGCCACTGCTTTGTCTCTCGGATCGCTGCTCTTGATATTGTCATCCGATGGAGGCTTGGGCGCAAGTTCAGGCGATTGATATTTCCGTTGGTCTAACTGGACTTCAGAAACTGGTTTTCCTAACAACCCGAGAACGTCATCGTCTGCATCGACATTAGTATGTGCATTAGTTGATGCAGAAGCACCCGTAGCAGGTCTCCGGGCCATTGCGCCAAGTCCGAACGGATCATCATCGTCGTCTGTAGTGAAGCTATTGCTAGCAAGCGCAGCATTGTCAATCGGCTTTGTTTGATCGGTGTGCGAGCCAGCCTTCGAGCGCAACGAGTCTGTTGTTACATCCGGTGGTGGAAAATAGCTTGAAGAATCTACGGGTGCAGAGGAGTTGAAGGCGGATAGTATATCGTCCTCCTCAGCCCCATTCTGCGCCGGCTGTGATTGTGGAGTATTTTTGCCGCTTCCGAGGCTATCCCAGACATCAGATCTTCCCAAGCCATATTGAGATTCATAGTTCCTGCGTTGTTCCTCTTGCTGACGAGCCTTCTCTTCCTGCAATTGCTTCTGCCTCTCCTGCAGCGAAAGGGCGTTTGAGGATTTGGAGGTTTTGGACGATAGCAAGCTTGCAAAGCTATCAGTAGCCAAGGAGGATGCTTTGGCTGGAGCTCTGGACTTATCCGCAGGAAACGTAGCCGTCGGTTGTCCAGGAGCAGGAGTGGATCCACGCGAAATTGGCGGTGTAGGATTAAGTGTTCGTCCCGTTGGATGTTGTCGTGTACTGGCGGACGAGCCACTGGAGTCCTGCCACTGAAGGCCAGAGAGATCGTTCATGATTCAGCACGATAAGCCATTCATCTCATGGCGCAGTTCATGGCGGTGGGTCTTGGTCTAGACATGCGACGTTTCCCAAGCCATGTAAAGGTGATGGCGAGGTCTATCAAGCAAAAGGGAAATTTAGCCGAGCCTGCAAACCAAATGGACGAGGACGACTGAGCCTCCCATACCGCCTTCGCTTCATCTTTCCATGGAACCGTTCAAAAACCCGAATCAACAAAGCTCATTTGTCACAATTCACAACGGTCCACGCTCTCGTATTTCTAAGATGAGGTGATTTGACGACTCAAATCCACTATCTGGCATCTACCACATCAGTGACTTAAGCAGGTACCTTAGATAAGGCACGTTGGGCTATCCAGCTCAATGCTTGGGTGCTAAACCCACACCAACATCACTCTGCATGAATTTATTGAGATTCGGGGAAATGTCCAGACGCCAAGCGCCTTTCGATAATTCACGCGTGCAGGCTTTGCCCGTCCGAGCTATGTTGCTCCTTCGTATTGGCCTTATTTCAAATACGCGCGTTCAGAACACAGCTTGTGCCCCTGAAGGAGAACAATTCCTCAACTCTTGCGCTTGTGATTTCAAAATCGGGGATACATCTATCGTAAACATTGGCGAAGCCGTTATTGTGAGCTCTTACCGAGCTGCCCCTTCTGGGAACTGGATGCGCTATGCGCTACTCTACATCGTCGATTTGGTAGGGAGCTTACCAACTTTCTGGCACTCCTTCAAACATCCCATTTAGGCAAGTAGTAGGACGCGCGATCAGCCCGTTAAGCGGGGTGTGATAGCGTGTGGTCCAAAGTAGGGGAAAATAGCATCGGTGGGACACCACTGGCGCGGTTCACAACGTGTTTAATCCGCAATTTCGGAAGTCCAGCCGGGTTGCCGGACCATGAGATGAAGAAGGCGCTTGCTCGAAGGAATTAAGGGGCTCGCTGGCGACTGCACCGAACAGACACCGTTGGGATGTGTAGTGCCCTCATAGCGTGCAATAATTCCCGATTGAGTGGGCAGAAGGAGATCGAGCTTTTTAGCGTGCCCTGATTTGCGGACCTGGGGTCTGGACGTTTGGATCGGGATTGCGTACCTGCTTGTAAAACCAGCGAGCGGGCGAACGGTGGGTGGTGCGTTTGAGTGAGAGCCAGTATTGGCATGCCGGTCAGCTGTTTCCGTATTTGAGAAACACCGTTTGGAACAAAGAAATGCAGAGGTGTCGATAGTCGTCGAGGGCTTAACGCAAACAGGGCTTGCAGAGTCTGAGGTGAACGATAGGTCACTTTAAAACCCATGTATCCTCGCCTTGCAGCGGCCCAGGTGCCGAGCCGGTGTTAGCTCGAGGGAACGAAGGGCCGTGCTTTTGCAACCTTTGAGAGAATCTGCCTTTTCGCGGTTTTGATTATTGTTGCTACTGCTGCTAATCTCCTTGCTGCTCGACCCTGATCCCATGTCTACTCGCGCTTGTCTGTGGCGAGCATACGCTCTTGACTGGCCTGCCAATTGACTTCTTGCACCCCTCCTGCAGCTAGCAACGACTCTTAACGACCCCACTTGATCATCTCAACACCATCCTCGCCGCAAGCACATTACTTGTTCCCTTAGAGGTCCAGCTGGCTGCGCTCAGCAGCCATGGGTCTCTTCAATCGCAAGGGGACCAAAACCAGCATCAGCGTTGGCAGCGCGGCCTCCGCTTCGAATGGCTCCTTGAAATCTCCAGGGCCCTTGAGCGCCATCAGTCGCAATGGGAGCCAGCCTCTGACGCCCAATGCCCCGCAGATCTCGATACCACGACCTCCGGATCCTTCCATTGACCCTGCAGGCTACTTGCGTAGTGTTCATGCCGTTAGGGAGAGATCATCCATGGTCTACGAAAAAGCAAAGAAAAATGAGCTAAGGCACTTTTACGTGGATATGAGTAAATTTCAAGACACCGCTGGCTATGTTGTATCCATTATCAAGGTAGATTTGACTTTGCATGTGCAAGTTGATTTATGGCAGTCGCTCACGTAGCAATCCATTAGAGAGATTATGCGCCCGACTATGCCGCCATCCCTGCCCACGGGAGATGGCAGCATTTTGACGTAGGCGGCCGGCCGCGCGTTGATCAACTAATTGCCTCGTGGCCATCAACTACCGTCGATGCGCAGGAAAAAGCTCGCCGTCTCATCGACCTATTCCTCGTTTCAGTCCTTCTCGATGCTGGCGCCGGTGCGCAATGGCAATACAAGAGCAAAGAGTCGGGAAAAATCTATCGGCGCAGCGAAGGTCTGGCAGTGGCAAGCTTGGAAATGTTTAAGGCTGGGGCTTTTAGCAGCGACCCCTCGCATCCTCATCAGGTTGACGCCGATGGACTGAGGCGACTTGATGCCAACATTTTAGCCAAGGGTTTGCAGGTCTCCGAAACAAATCCAATCGATGGCTTGGACGGTAGGACAGGTCTTCTTGTGCGATTGGGGGACGCGTTGAATATCAGAGAGATATTCGGTGCTGAAAAGCGCCCCGGTAACATGTTGGGTATGTCTCAGACAGCAGGTTACTTTGAACCATCTCTGACAAGTTTAGACTACCTCTTATCTCACCCGTCCACAGTGGCATCCTCGGTACCAGTTGTCCCTCTCCCAACCCTTTGGACTGTCCTGATGGATGGTCTCGGATCTATCTGGCCGTCCTCAAGGACGCAAGTTGATGGGACTTCCATTGGTGATGCTTGGCCCTACACATCTATGCCTGCCCATCCAGCAAAGCCATGGGAAAATATCATCCCCTTCCACAAGCTCACACAATGGCTTACCTATTCTCTCATGGTTCCCATGACGAAGGTGCTTAATGTACAGTTTGCTGGGGCCGAACTTCTCACTGGTCTACCCGAATATCGTAACGGCGGTTTACTTATCGATACTGGTTTGCTCACGCTGAAGACCGACGACGCGAAGCGGGGTCTGGCACAATACCGAGAGAATGCTGCGCAGAAGGGGCAACCGAGCATGGAAGTCGTCCCGCTCTTTACCACCGACGATGATGTCATCGTGGAGTGGAGAGCAGTCACGGTGGGCTTCCTGGACGATCTGCTCAAAGAGGTAAACAAATTGTTAGGTCTGGCAGAAGATGAAAAGTTGAGTCTAGCGCAAATGCTTGAAGCTGGAACATGGAAGGTAAGATTTGACCCTTATTCAACGCCCCGGTATCTGTTAATTGGCTAATGAGTGGCAGGGTGGACGCGAGATTGCGGAGGTGTCACGCCCGAATACGAAAGAACCGCCAATCATGATCCTGTCAGATGGGACAGTCTTCTAGTGATACCCTTTTATCCTGCAGCATTTCTCTCTGAAAAGACTAGGGCACTGAGTCGGGCACGAACCAAAGCAACAGTCGCACGACAGCTGTGGAGCTTTTTGGTGCATGGAGTTCACTATCTATTTTGCCGCCTTCCTTTTACTAGTACTGGCACGATCCTCCTCAACGCCAACTTTTTGATTGGCATTGCTCCAATTAGTACTCTTTTTATGCGGACATGTGGGAGGCTTGGATTCTGGTTGATTTAAAAGGAAAATGTCGGATGACTTCCCTGACAAGGTCTCGACCATAGATGCATTGCTGTCGCGATCATTCTTCTTCGGAAATGATACTGCGCAGCGGCAGATATCATGCATATCACGATCTATTTGTGGCTTATGTATCTCATATCAAAATTTTTAAAATTACCCGATCGAGCTTTTGATAAGTGTACCTGCGTACCATGATCTAGCTTCGGTAGCAGTTCGCCGACGAGGACGCCTAAATGGTAATACTAAGCCTTAGACGCGTGTCGCTATATTCATTACAGTCCAATAAAATCTGACCTCGTCAAAGTCATTCTTCTAGATAGGATGCCTATACCTGGAATGGGAAATTCAAATAGCCTAAAACTGGCGTTAGGATCCGGGGTTTGGAACACCTCCAAACCTGGTCTTGATACCCTCACCTCTGATGCGGGAAGACTGCAGATTAAATCTAAAGTTCGCAGAGCCATAATCAGTACCCCTACAGCGCCCCTGCAGCCTCAAGCCAATGCAATGAAGCTTCAAAAATGTCTATGACCCCATAAATGATCGCGTAAACTGAAAGATCAGTCGCACTCATAAACAACGCGTCATATCGGCAACCGATGCCAAGATGAGTGCTGCACCAGTAACGAAGCGGCAGAAGCAGCGTAAGGTGCTTCTGATGGGCAAGAGTGGAGCAGGGAAATCATCCATGCGATCGATTGTTTTTAGCAACTATGTCGCCAAAGATGTCCGAAGGCTTGGGGCTACCATCGATGTTGAGCATAGCAATATCAAATTTATGGGCAATTTGATGCTAAACCTTTGGGACTGCGGAGGGTAAGGATTTCAATGGCTTTTGCTTTTCTTGATTCCCAGCCAAGAGTCACGATGCCTCCATGTACCTGTATAATCATATCTGAAGCTCACTCTCAGCCGCTCCTTTTCAGCAAGATAACCTGCAAAACATAAAACTCCAATATAGCAGCTAATGTCACTCTACCCACAGACAAGACGGCTTCATGGAGCACTACCTCACGCGTCAGCGCGAGCACGTCTTCGGCAGCGTCGCCGTGCTCATCTTCGTCTTCGACATCGAGTCGCGCGAGTTCCCCGCCGACGTCGTCAACTACTCCAGCATCGTCCGCGCCCTCGCCGAATGCAGCCCGGCGGCCAAGATCTTCTGCCTTGTGCACAAGATGGATCTCGTGCAGACACAGCTGCGCGAGCGACTGTTTGTCGAGCGCTCCGATTACATCCGCGCTGCTTCGGAGGGGTTCAAAGACGCGGTCGAGTTCTTCGCTACGAGTATCTGGGATCAGAGCTTGTACAAGGCCTGGACGCAGGTCATTTACTACCTGATTCCGAATGCAGCAATGATTGAGACGCTGCTGAGGCAGTTGGCCGAGGTGATTGACGCGAGGGAGCTGATCCTCTACGAGAGAACGACGTGCTTGATGGTGACGCATGTCACGAGAGGAGAGGAGGAGCAGAATCCGTACACGGATAGATTCGAAAGAGTCTCAAGCATCCTGAAGACGCACAAGCAGAGTATAGCGTAAGCAGTCTTGATCACAGCCCTTTGATCCAGCTCAACCTGATAATTCTTTTTTAGGAAACATGCAGGTATGCCTGCTACATCAGCCAATTTTGCAGAAATGCAAGTTAAGACGGGCCGGTTCATGTTCTTCATCACCCGATTGACGGAAAATACCAATCTAGCGGCAGCTATTCCTCCATCGGAACAAGTCTTCAACGCTGCGAGACTCAACATCTTGCTCTCAAGGAGCAGATTCACCGAGCTTGATATCTCGAGCAAGCCTCGAATGGACGTGAGCCAAGCAATGGCTCGCGCGGCAGACGCAGGGTGGGAGATGAATTTTGCCAAAGCTCATGGAGAGAGGGATAGGATCGGGGAACACGCTGACGACGCAGGGGAGGGAAGGGCCTGATATGGAGTATGAAAGAGAAGCGCCAAAGGCAGTTGACATCCCGCATCTTGGTACCTCAGCGCAGCTTCCCAATCCGGGTTGGAGCACCATGCCTTAACACAAGGGCATGCAATGCTCTTTTCGCCTGTCACGACTGCAGCCCTTGGTAGATTTGTGTAACATGTATTGTTCATAGTAATGATCTATGTGCCAACAAGTTCAATCTTCTTACAGCTTCGAAGGATCTCTTCTCCCATCGCGTTCCAGACTAATATACCTTCGACCGTTTCCCTCTCAGATCAAAGCCAGCCCCAACGCACTCACCACACTCAACCCCACCACCACCCACCCAGTCGTCGCCACTTGCGCATTCGAAATTCCCCTCCCCATATCCCACATCAGATGCCTCACACCATTCAGACTATGAAACGCGAACGGCCACGCCAACGTCAGCTTTGCAGCCACCTTTGCCGCGATGGGCCACGCGCCAAATGCCGCCGCGATTGTTGCGCTCTCGAGATGCCAACCCGCGAGCGGTGCGACGAGGTAGGCGGCGCCGAAGACGTATAGACTCCCGGATAGGACAGCGCCGGTGAGCCGGTTCAAGATGGAAGGAATCCAGGTGATTTGCGGTTGGTAGATGCCGAGATGGGGGGAGACGGGGCGGTTGAGCCGTTGCTTCTCGAGGATGGAATAGGCGGTATTTTGGGGGACGTTTTCTTGGGTGGCGGTGGTCCTGAAGGGAAGAGGCGAGACGAGTTAGACGAGAGATTACAGGGTGCTTTTCTAGCTGGATTTGGGCGGGAAGGATGGCTTGAGGAGAGCTTCAAGTTAGAAGTAAGTTGGGGCTTTGCTTACCTCTTCTGGGAGATGACACTCTGTGCGGGGATCAGTGCTGGCTGGGCGAGCTGGAAGAGGACGCTGGAAGCTCTGGCGGGGCGGAGGGCCACTGGAGGCACAGTTAGCCATCATGGATTGAAAGGAGCAATCGAATGGTTTGACTTACGCCGCCGAGCAGATAGTTGTATTGTGCCTTGGGTCAACATGGTGAGGAGACGCCTTGTAGCGTTGATTGATCGCGACGAATCTTTGATTTATTCAAAAGGTGAGGTGATGTATCGAACTCTTAGGAAGCCTCGGATGTGGGTGGACCAATCACAGTGTCTAGATTTCAGATGGAACAAATTGCTGAGAATGCGAAGAAAGAAACATTCACAGATTAGCTCATGAAACGTTAAGACATCAAAAGTACAAAATTGATTTGTCGTGTCTTTATACCAAACCAATTACCGGTGCATTACGATCTCTTCAAGGCTTGGCGTACAGGTAGCTGCTTGCTCGGCAATAAACCTGGCATTAGGCCAATAGTTTTGTCACACTCCGGAACATAAAATCGCATAGCTCGTGTCCATCGGCCTTTTCTTTCTTCCCATTCGGAATCATCACGTCGCTACTTGACCCTTGGGCATGAGAATGGCGATTCTGGTGACGGCATTTTGTCGAATTTTATGATTCCAAGAACAAAGGCCCGTCGTTAATCGCGCATCTCTTTCTGTTCCATGACTGGATGCGTTTCATATCAGGGCAACACATCACACTTATTGCTTTGTACTACAAGCAAGGAAAACGTGCTGGCTTCGAATTTGGAAAGAGAATATCCAGGGACCATTATCATGCGTATCTTCGGCATATGCGGAAATAAGACTCGCCTGTCCATATTCCCATGCTAAGCTTTGATTGCTTTTTCTATCACCGATGTTGTGGGAGCTAGGAAACTTGGCATCTTCGCTTCCCAACTGTTCGAGGCGTTCGGGACCACATGTCTGACTGCATGTTGCCGATAGTCTTCCTCGGCAGTGCTGTAAAGATGCATCAAAGCCCAGTCTGGTGCCAAGGTACGTTTTCATCTCTGCCCAACCGCCACATCTCGTATTCACTACTTCAACTACCGCAATCCTCAACAGGCTCGATCATTGCCATCCATCGGTCGAAGGGAGAGATCTGGATCTTGCATCTGCAGCGTGACAAATTCGGAATTGGAAGCCGTAGAGGTTGCAAGCTATTGTGGTGTGTGCTGCGTTGGAGGCTTTGAAGAAACCCGAGTGTTGTGCAAGTTATTGGTCGGATAGGCAAATAACTGGACTTCTTTTTTCCCAAGGTTGGTAAAAGGTGCTGTTTCGTGAGTCCGACAGTGCAGAGGGTTGTTGGGAAAAGCCAATGACGAACAGATGTTTATCCTTGCGATATGCATGCAATCTCTAAAATCGGTTCAGATGCGTACCTGCCCTAGTTGTTTGCTAGCCAACATACGGTCTGATTGGATGGGTCTCGCACCGATTCAGGCCCTTTTGCAGATTTTGACCCTTGACGCCTATGCTCTCAGCTCGCTGAAATGTGCAAGGAGGCTTGCGAAACTCGGAAGCGCCCTTGCTGCCTGAAGCCAGTCGCTTTCGAGTCATGCTTGGGGGTGCTTTGGTGCTGTCAAAGTTTTGAAGACCTGCATATGAGGCGGGTCCCTTCTTTGTACTTGCGACAACTCCGCACCATTCGTCCGTCTGAAAGATCAGATTATGCATAAGCGAGGGCGCTTCAAGCCTCTAGATCATCTGCCGAAGAGGTACAGCGATCGTCTCCAGGAGACGTAGCGATTGGAGTGTCTGCCTTGATTAAGGTGCCCTGTTTGGGCAAGACTGCTGAGCTCAGGTCCTTACCTCCGCTGACCCTCACCACTAGGTACTAATCATTTGACGCAGGTGGCTGCCACCCGCTGCCGTATCACCTATCCGCCAGCCGACGAGTTCCAAAGCCATCTGAGACTCCGCCATGCTGCCCAGATGAATGCCAAATCGTGGATCGGATGCAGAGTAATGACAGGATCTCAATAGGTGCTTGTCATTCGCCCACACCGGTCTGGTCCCTTGCGAAAATCGCTGCCTGTTCGAGATTGAGATTGGAAATCGGACGATGGGGAGAAGAGGCTAGATACCCTTGCCACTACCGAAGCCCGTCACCTCAATTGTGTGCAGGACATATGCGGCAAGGGAACTGACTCTCCGCAGCGTCAATTGCGTTGATCTCGCTTTTACAATGCAATGTTAGCGTTCGACATGGGCTTCAATGCATAGCTGTAGCGTTGGGGGCTTTGGGGGCTCAACGGATATAGGGAAAGCCCAGTGGCTGTCGCGCTCGGCCGTATCCCTGCGGCGGTGGCACGCGATGCGCCAAATGGCTACAACAGAGTCCCTCTCTGGTAAAGTTTTGCGAATTGGGTTGAACGAGCTCGGGGAAAATAGGAAAACTAGCTCTGAGGATGCGTGAATGCAAGAAGACCGAAGCATCGAAGCCTCATTCCAGCTGCGCCAGGGGTATGTGAAGCACGAAGCACGTCTGGTGGGTGCATTGGCCAGGTAGTTGATATTTGTCCCGCTTTTTGCAACATGAAAGCGCAAGGACTCTACGTGTCAAGCAGCATAAGCACCAGGTTTATTTTGCGTCTGGTCTTGCCTTGTTCTGAGCAACTCTTGTCACTAAGCCGCCAAGGAGTTAAGCACGTTGCTAATTGATGATCTCGGAGCCAAGATAATAAAGATTCCGCGAGCAGCCCCTGATAGCGCGCCTGGCTCGTGCTCGGCTGGTAATCGGCTTTCTTTGGCTGGTGTCGCCAGATCGAATTGCAGAGGTCGCGGGAAGGTGGAATGACAACCTCAGCCGCTAATTGGCAACTGGAGAAAGGCCGCAGGCCGTTGCTGTATCGCTTGCATAGGTAGGCGAGACGATACATTTCCGAGGATAGGGCACAGTGGCTACGTACCTCCGCCTACTAGTTGTCCACGAGGAGACAGGCATGCATTGCGCCTACCTGCAGCAAATCGGCTAAGCATTATGCATCCGTCACTTTTCAGGCTTGGCACTGGGTGACCTCAGCGCTCCATCGTCGAAGCAAAAGAAGATGCCAGAGGGACCGCTCACCACCTCCCCACTCCATCCTTGCGGCAACTCGAGCTCCCACACTAGTGAACAATTTGACTGCGCTGAGCGCGCGCGCGATCTCATGCGCCTAGTCATCTTGGGGTGCGGTCAGGTTGTGGGCGGGTCATAGGGCTGTCAGATCTAAGAACCCAATTCCACGACCCCAGCAGCGCTACGTACCGTCCTGGCGTCGTGGGCCGCAACAGTTCAGAAGCATGCCACCTCGTCGGCTCAAGGATCAACGAACTAATCAGTCGATGACCATTCAACTCGTAGCGTGGCTGTCGATCCGTCAAAGAGCGGAGTGCGCTTGCTGCAGCCTCTGGTGCTCCGTCGAGAGGGGCAAAGGTCAAGGCTGACCACGAAAAAAAGAGGAGTAGCATGACTGCTATCCTTGCCGACGAGAGGCTGCATGGCGTCGATTAGGAGGGTGCTGGTGGCAGCGGGTCACAGTCATGGATGCTTTCCAGGACCTCGAATTGCACGGGCCAGGAGGAGGACCAAGATGATGCTCCGCTACTGTGGAGAAGGGAACCGGACGTGGTTTTGAATGAATTGAAGTGGGTCAACGGCCCATGAACCTGCATGCTGCCGTCTCCAACGACCGAACTGCCACGAATGAGGCGCTCGAGACTTGGCATCTTACACCTCAAGCTCTGCAACACTGTCTACACCTCGAATCCTTGGTGACGGCAGGTCGTTCGACCACTTGTGAGGCGTGCATCCGACGCATATGACGTAGCCCCTCCGCAATTGTCGAGCCGGAAAGCGACAAGCCTCTGGATTAGCAAGCTGCCGTGAGTGGCAGCTGCTCAGGTTGACCACATGCGGCTCACTGAATGAGGCCTTCTCGAGCATTCGGTGCTCGGTTTGTGGCACATGCTGAGTAGAGCATGGCGCCCCTCTCCAACGACCATTTGGTTCTATACGAGTGCGGATCTCCACCATACGAGATAAAGCTCCGACCCCGGATGGGGTTTGGGACGTGAAAGGCACACCAGCCCTTTGTCGCCAGTTCGCAGCGCCTCCACCTACCGGGCAACTATTGCCAAGCGTCACGCCCCACACATGCCGCTAGCCTGGGATGCTAGCATTCTCAATAAGCCAGAGTAAGGCCAACGGCTGTATGCGCTGCCAAGCGCGTGCAACACAGGCATGGAACCCGAGCGGCTGTGGCATAGCTGAGACACTTTTTTTTCTCGGGCTGTGACTTGCCTTGCGGTACGTGCCGGTCGACGGCTGGTCTCCAGGTACCAGTCTCTCACCTCCCTTACGTCTTACGAAGTAGGTCTGGGGAAGACGGGATAATCTGCTAGGATTGTAGCTGCTGATTGCGTTGGCCTGCGGCACAGATGGGAAGCGCATGAGGGACAAGGGGCTCCATCTTTTGATCAGATCGCCCGCGCTTGATTGCTGGAACCATCGTCACCCAACCCGCAACTGACCGTCTCGACGGGCTTCGCCGCCGCGTGCCATGGCCCTCCATCGCCTTCCCGCCCCATTCATAAGGCGGCTGCGGGAGGTTCCAAAGCAATGGTTCGGCCCCTGTATTCAAGCAACGTAGGCTAGGCCTTGTTGTCCTTTTTGGTATCTGTGTATTGTCGTCTTAAGTTGAATTTCAACACTATTGTTAGTCGTTGCAAAATCCCAGTGGGGCAGGCACGCTTCTTCCAATACGGCTGCATACCAGGCTTCCCCGACCAGATTCCTTGGCAAGTATACTGCAACTAGGAATCAAAGGATTTTTTTTAAAGAAAAAAAACGTCGTTTGATTATTTATCCACTATATGCCTTCAACGGCCTTCTATCTCACGATTGCGTGAGCCTCTCCGAAACAGCATCGACGATCTTCGATCACGCATTTTCCCAGAAACTCCTTGATAACCTTAGTTTAATCTGCTGTTCTTGGATCGGACCCATCCCATCTTCCAATCTTTTATGTTTTTCTGACTCGGGCATATTTACTGTACGAAGAGGTGCCACTGAAACAGGTTGAGAAGAGAACGAGAATTTTTTGATTTAAAAAGATAACTATCCAGAGCAAGTCAGCGGTGGCTTGAAACCGGTCGCAGCTGTGGTTGGGCTGTCAGAGGCCGGCCGGTTCGCGTGGTCTCGACGCATTTTCTGACATGCTTCCGCTCTATGCGGCTTTGGTGCCACGGGTCGCTGCAGCCTTGCCGCCCTCGTAAAACGTTGCTTTCAAACGAGAAAGAGAGACGAGACTTTGTGACTACCACACAGGAAAATCGACAGCTGATGCTCGTCAGGTTCTGTTTCAAGGAGGAATCCTTAGGATTTGTCCGAAATCTACAACACAAGCATGCAAGCTTCAGGCAACGAATGGGCAGCCAGGGAACGCAACTCATCGAGGTCTGATCAGCGCAGTACTGCAGCTCATGTACCTCGTACGAACCCTGATGCTTCTGGGTCCTTCCGAATCCCCCGCTTAATGGAGCCAGAGCCATCACAAGCAGCTTGGGACGGATCGCAGCAGACTTCATCATCATCACCACAGCCGATTTCAGACTCATTTGCGATGCGCAGACAGACACAACCCGGAGGATATGCTGTACAGACGCAGCGTCTTCCAGGGGTCCAAGCCGTGCTTAATCCTGAAATCCAATTCCCTCTACCATCTCAGCGAAGCCCACAGGTTTCACATTATCTCCCATCCATTTCTCAGATCTATAGGGGAACCCAGCCAGGGGAGTCATCCGTGACGGTTCCCGAGCATCCAAGAGAAACATTCAAATTTTCAGCAAATCGATCTTTGCCTCCAACGCCCCTCTCTGATCGTCAACAGGCTCTTTCACAGCCTCGAGAATACCTTCCTGAGCAAGACGAGAGACGGTCTGGATCTGTTCCCGTGAGTTTGGGTCATCGGCCGGGTCCATTGTCCAGCATTGCTGTCAGACCCGGATCTGAGCAGCCCGGTACGGCTCGTACTAGTCAAGACTATGAGCAGAAGCCAGCTTGCATTGGTCAGCGCGAAATTGAAGGTGAAGGTACTTGTTGGGTCTTTGCCGATGGATCTTACTACAGAACCGTTGTCGACGGCGAACCCGTCAATCCAGATTGGGGACTTACCAAAGCTGGCAAAGCACGAAAACGTCTGGCCCAAGCATGTCTGACGTGTCGCGAAAAGAAGATCAAATGCGAACCAGGCTTTCCAAAGTGCACGCAGTGCGAAAAGAGTGGTAAAACATGCAGACGGTAAGCCTAACCCCGCTTTCAAATTTCATTTCAATAACAAACCATTAATCAGTCCAAGTGGCTCAAAATCTTCGCGATGCTGATGACTCGCTCAGAGCATTGAGCAGCAGTCCATTTCTGGTATCATCCAGCGACAAGCTATCCTCCATCCACTCTATCCTCCAAAAGGGTAGCTCTGCCACTAGTAGTTCAACTAGTGCTGGGTCCCGTCACACCTTGGCACACACGCGCTTCCACATGAGGAAACACCATAAACAGACTTAATGTATGGAAAATGATGCTGCAGACAACCCACCAAACTTGCAACGAGACCTCGATACCTGACACAACACACCGGAAGACTGTGACCGCTTTCGTTCCGTCGCTTCCCGGATGGCGCCAGCTCATCACCACACCTCGAACCAGTGACTACTTCATAAAGGCGACAATCCGCATTTGTATTGGATAGGGATCTCTTTGAAGTTTGATCTAAATTCTCACTGCATTTTGGAATCCTGGACTTTGATCATGTCAGTTGTGGTTATTTCTCACTCATTGGCTACCAATTGTTCACGAGATGGGTTGTGTCTGATAGACGCAAGCCTTACGTTGCATCCATACGTGAATACTCGATGCCTGTTGGTTGTTCTGAAATTGCGGCTCGAATGTTCAGTTGGAACAGGTCTGCTCGGTATTACGGCACATATTACTATTTGACAGCTCGGAAATTCGAATCTTTGATGCGCACGAGTACAGCAAAGATACCTGCCCCGTGCGCATTCGTTGCTGGACACAAATCCTGTGCATACACACAGGGTAATGGCTCTGAGAGGCACGGTTGATGAAAAATGCATGTCATGGAATTGAAACCAGGAGGCTAGCGCGCAGCATGTGCCATGTGGCACGACAAAGACGCGAACGATGGAATCTGAGAGGAGGAGCCCTTGGCAGCTCATACTCCGGAGGTAAGACTAGACTTGCCGTTTTTGTAAAATCATGCTAATCTAAATCTAGCTATCTCCGAGTTCTTTGCCGCAACTCTCTCGCCATGAGGACATCTTCACAGACCTACCTTGCCCCAATACCTTGCATGGCGATATACACAAATACGGGCGGCACATCTCGACAACGGTACCATCAAAGTACCAATGAACAAAATTTCATCATACCGGGTTGCTTTGGACGCGATGAACGAATGTCGCGCGTGTTTAACGAAGTGTCACAACCACGTATCATCCAAAGAGGCACACTATGGAGAGCTTTGGTTAGGCATCTGAGGATACGTGGCTGAGCCCATCCGACAGGCTATGGCAGTAGTCCTTCAGCGTTTTTACCCCTCCGTACGCCCTTAACGCCGCCTCTTAGATTTCTCTCTGCTGGTGATAAATCGCAGACTTGTCAAAGCCCAGTTCTCTATATTCGTCCAAGCTGCACTTCTTTCGAAAGGCTGTCAAGCTTTTGGGCGTGCGCGATACATCAGCGATACCTACTACGGCGACATGTAGAGAGGTTCGCTCACCACGCAATTGATATTGTATCAAGCTATCTCAGCGGAAGCAGGCAGTACTGGTTTGTTGACGAGCCGCTCAAGGCATAATATTCTCAATGAATGGATATATGATTCATGGTGTGGAAAAGACATGCGTTTCGAAGTGTTAGAGGCGGGAATTCTTTACTCTGGGAGCGCCAGCGATTTTCTTATTTGAATTTTTTCTTTCTTTCAGCGGAAATGTATATGAACTTCACGATTCACTGACAAGGCAGACATAGGAGAAACAGTACCAGATCTGTCGGAGCATATTGGTTTGTAATTGGAGCGCTTGAGCATTCTAGTATTTCGTTGGTTCGCAAAGCATTTGTTGGTATATCGCATTAACGTCCATCGCTACCATCAGACGGAGAGAACCTTCCCGAATTCTCGGCCCATAACCTGCATGGCCTGTACTTCAAGTAAAAGGTGAGCATCCACAAAAGCCCCGCAGCATCAACGTCACCACGAAGGAGGTCAGAGTGATTTCGGATACAGTAGCAGCACCACTCTTACGCCACCATGTCCCTTCCAAACGTTCGATCAATATCGCTGCTCTCACCTACATCTTCCCTATTCTTTTCGATCCTAGCCCGAATATCCCGTATCAAGGCCTTCGCATCCTCAACCTCCACACCATCCTGACAAAGCTCATTCGCCAGCCTCATCGCCCGCACAAACCCTCCGCGCGAAGCTTCCCACCGCACCAACCACATCCTCGCCTTGCTCGTCGTCGCCGTAACCCCGACACCCTGCCCAGTTCCCGTATCCTCCCCCTCGCCGTCCGCCCCCGCCGTCGTTGAAGCAGCATCTGGCCCTTCCTCCTGCGCGAGCGTCAGCTCCATATACGCCGCTGCCTCATCAGGATCCCGCATCCGCTCATACAGCAGCGCAATCTCAAACAGGATCTCCGGATCCATCACGCCCCTCGGCGGCTGGCCCGCCAGCTCGCTGCCAAACACACCACCCGGGCTGCCGCCGCCGTCGCAGTAGCTGCCGACGGCGAGCGCGCGCTTGAGCGCCTTGACGGCGTTGGGGAGGCGGTCGACGCGGGCGAAGCAGGTGCCGACAGCCTGCCACATCTTGGGGTCGTGCGAGCGCAGGGCGGCGGCGCGCTGGTAGTACCACAGCGCGTAGGCGTACATCTCGAGCAGCTCGTACGTCTGGCCCAGGCCGTACCAGGCGCGGTAGTCGCGGCGGTTGGCGTCGACGGCGCGGCGGTAGGACTCGATGGCGGCGTGCGTGTTCTTCATCTCCAGGTACTCGTGGCCCATCAGCGTCCAGGCGGACAGGAAGGTGCGGTCGAGGGTCAGCGCGCGCCGGAAGTACATGACCGCCTTCTCGTGCTCGGACTTGAGCGAGTAGTAGTTGCCCACGACGCAGCAGGTTTCCGGGCGGAACTTGTCGGTGCGCGAGGCGAGCTGGGCGAGGAAGGCGAGTTTCGCGGAGGCGTTCATGACGAACAGGATGTTGGAGTAGTGGTCGAGGGAGTCGATGCGGTGGGGGTCTGAGGTAAGGAGATCGGAGAAGATGGTCTCGGCTCTGCCGAAGTCTGGGTCTCGTTAGCTACGTCTGTACACGTAATTTCGTTGTGACAGATGAACGAGTGCGCACCTTTGACATGGTACCACAGTAGTGCACGTTGTGTTTTGAGAAAGGTATTGCGAGGAAAGTAGGTTTGAATTTGATCGAGCTCTTTGTGAATTCGGTCGTTTGCAATGTATAGTTCTTGGCACGTATATATATGGAAGATGTAGGTTATGAGGTTTTCTGGCAGCTCTTTGGCAATGCGAGTCAGCTCTTCAGCGGACGTGATGAGATTAGCGAGCTCCTGCCAAGCCCCCCAATTGTAGGCACAGCTATGTATGCTTTTGATCAGCCATCTTTTTGCATCCTCCTCGTTCTTGCCTTTGGCCAAGACCATTCCGTAGAGATACTCGAGCCATCCCTGACGGTCTGCTGAGTCTGGATGCTTCGAAAACCAGTCTTCAAGCGTGTGGCTTATTCCCACCAGCTCCTTATTGATGGCGACGCCACCATCGTGAGGTCCAAGAATCATCTCGCTTTCTTCATTTTTGAGTTTCTCGCCGGACATATACTTAGCGTATAGTGCAAGAAAGAGCGACTTCTGGCTCAACGCTTTCTGTTCCTTGGCGTCCTTGCGAGTGTGTAAACTAGATTTCCCTTTTGGGCTTTGCATGGGTTTCGTTTTGCTTGGCGTGGACGATGTTGATCCGCTGGGAATAACGTTTGGGAGGAAAATGGCGGCACATCGGTCAAATTCTCTGCAATTGAAATACGATTGAGCAAGGAGGTATTCATGCCTTTCTCGTGCTTCCAGCTGGGCTTCACGGCGGCTTAGGTTAAAGACCAAAGCACCTCTATCGATTTGCGGCGACCGAATGTTGGTATCGCCGGACATGGATGAATCATTGTCATTGTCTTGTTCGTCCTGCTCGAACTCTGGAAAAGAGTTGAGAAGCTCAGCTGCCCTTTAGATCGGAGTAAAGTCAGGGCAGGGCGTGTTGGACAAAAGGAGCGAAACCTACCATTTTGCCGAATGGTAAAGACAGCGCTCAGTGCACGCTATAACAGCTCCTTGCAGCTGGTTCTGCAGGTCTATCACTGCATCTCGCGACAGTGGTTGTGCCATGGCTGGTACCTCTCCCGATGCGATCTGTAGCGGAATGGCTGAAGTAGAGCATCTAGGCCCTCGATCTACATGCCTTGAGGTGCAGGATCAACATGATGCGGTCACAACTTTTCAGCGGCTTTTCAAGCTGTTGCTCGATCGTTTGGACCTCTCAGACGAAGTGGACTTGTGGCTTGGCTGCAATGAGGAGCTGTCCCGTGAAAGCCCGCATGTTTTGGATGCGGCCAAACGCGTTCAGGTTGCCACCGGACCGAGAGCCGCGTCTCTTTTGGGACCCTGCATTTTCTGCTGGCCAGGGGCAAAACAAATCATCACACTGTTCCCCGCCATCCTCCTTTTCGATTTTCTGTTCGCAATCTGTGGGACTACATGTAAAAACTCGGATTGCGCTGGAACCATCAACATGCCAATCACTCGTCCCGAGTTCGAAACGTCCTTTCCAAAGCTGGTTGAAGATGTACTGGCCGACAGTAAACAATATGGATTTCCACAAGTGGGACAGGACTGGTTGAAAGCAGTATGAACAGAATCCCCCAATTGCCCCTTGGCTTACTTGTTTTCGAGCTTGCTAATCCGAAAAGTCGCTCGAGCACAACACGATCGGCGGAAAATACAATCGAGGAATGTCGGTGATTGACACTACATCCATCCTTCTCGGCCGTTCCCTGTCTGAAGACGAACACACACGCGCTGCAGTTCTGGGCTGGATTGTCGAGCTTCTACAAGCATACTTTCTCGTATCAGACGATATTATGGACGACAGCAAAACGAGGAGAGGTGCCCCTTGCTGGTACAGGATGCCGAACGTTGGCATGATCGCTATCAACGACGGGTTGATGATAGAGTCATCCATTTACATTCTGCTGAAAAAGTACTTTCGCTCACATCCTCGTTATCTGGAACTGATGGAGCTCATGCATGAGGTCACCTTCCAGACGGAGCTCGGACAGTGCATTGATCTGTTGACTGCACCCGAAGATAACGTCGACCTTTCCAACTTTAGCATGGAAAAGTACGTTTTCATCGTCCGTTACAAGACCGCATTCTATAGCTTCTATTTGCCCGTGGCATTGGCGTTGTACAATCTTGACATAGGGACCGACAAGAATCTGCAGCAAGCCAAAGACATCCTGATACCTATGGGAGAATACTTCCAAGTGCAAGATGACTTTCTTGATGCGTTTGCCGATCCAGAGAAATTGGGCAAAATTGGAACAGACATTCAAGACAACAAATGTTCGTGGCTGGTGAATCAGGCGTTGAAGCAAGCATCATCAGAGCAGCGAAAGGTGCTGGACGGTAACTACGGTCGTAAAGATGCTATCGCCGAGGCCAGAGTCAAGGATGTGTACCAACAAATGAAGCTTGACCAAGTGTACGCAGAGTACGAAGAGGGTGCTGTCTCCAAGCTTCGCGAGCATATTGCACGAGTCGATAGCTCAGAAGGCCTCAAACCCGAAGTCTTTGATGAATTCCTGAGAAAGATCTACAAAAGAACGAAATGATTAGTGCGCTTTGCGGGAACGATCATCGCCTTTATAGGTAATCGTCGCTCATTGGTCGAGGAGCCGCATATGCGATCAGCTGCGATGGTCTACGATGCATGAGCTTGCCCTAAGAAGACAGTCTGTAGGCTGGAAAAGGTGACAGCTATTGCATTTATGCATGGCTAAGCAAGGTTGGCTTTGCAGAGCGCTGTCTTCTCATCAGAATTTGTCGGAAAGAACAGCATCGGACATCAAGATTGTATACTAGCGTGACGAGAAACATGAGGGCTGTTATTACCCTTTCAAGCATACCTAGGTAGGCTTAGTAGGGACGAGAAGTTGAAAAGCTAGCCCAGCCAGACGACTCCAACTATATGTAACACATGATTATACAGAGCTGTGGCATGAATCGAGATCGAAAGCCCTCTGAGGCAAGCTAAACGGTAAGCTTACTGAGACTCGTTGCTTACCCTGGTCTTTGAGTTGTACGCGGGTTATCGATATGTGGTTGGCACTGATTAAGCGCCGACCTAAATTTGGATACCTGGTCCACGAATCGTCCTTCCTCTGCACACCAAACTTTGCTAGACCTGAGATCGCTGACCTGGCTCGTACTACTTCCCGGTTTTTCGAGGGTTCTACTAGCTATGTATGTCGCATTGAGTATCGTTCTCATGCCTATTCTGCGCTGGGCCCACCCAAGTCGCATGCTGAATATGAATCAACCTACTGCACACTTAACGCCAAGACGGTCCTCTGAGATGAGGACGGCAGATTCCCGTGAAGGATGACATCCGCACTAAACTTTGTCAGTCTCGGCTATGCATGGCTAGCTTAGCCCACCATTTTAGTTGTGAAGACGACATACTCGCGTCTAGGCGTCTAAAAATGAGATGGTTATTCCTGTCAAAAGACCCACCAGTTTCGGTACCAACGTCTTGCCAACAGTATCAACCGGCTTCTACCGATGGTACAGGTAGGGGTTTCTTGGGTTTCGGTTTGCTACAAGAAGCACCGCAATCATCGAGGCTGACCTCCAGTAAGCATGTCTGGTACGTCTACAATAGCATCGCCACACGGTTTGGATGTTTCATTGGCAATCGGTCAGATTGTCCCTGTCTTTTTCGAAAAACGTCTTATGTCTGAATCTCAACTCTCGTACGATTTTATCAAAGTTTGTGTCTGAGAGCATTCGCGGTCATGGAATGGGTACTTCAACATCTTTTTCTCCTTCTGGTCCTCCCAAGACCGAATCTAGCAAAGGATTGTAGCAATGCTCCCATCTACGTCGACGTCCACTCCCGTAATGTTACCAGCTCCAGTAATTTCCAATATGGATCCTTCATCGGGGTGGGGTCACCTTCGCAAAACCAGAGTCTATGGCCTACGTTCAATCGGAACGAGACGGTGGTAGCGGACATCGATTTCTGCAAGCACAGCGACATTCCGGATTGCAGCAACAATACTCGCGGTTTCTTCGATCCGACAGCATCTTCCACGTACGTTGACTTCTTGGGAAACCGCTATGTTTGACATGCTGAAAATCACAGATGGGGCCCCAACAATAGCTATAGCTCAAGCGACGCGCAAACCGCAGCTGGTGATCAGACCGAGTATGGGAACGACATTGCACACTTGTTCACCCATTTCTACGAGGACATTTCAGCTTCAGCAACCAACATCACTGATCTTACGTTTGGAATAGCAACAGCAAGAAACGCTTCACCTGGATATGTTGGCCTTGGTCCGTCCTCAACAATGTTGCAAACTCTGGTCGATCAGGCGCTCATCGCAGGTCGAACATTGTCACTATACATGGGAGACTCCATGCCAAGAGCAGGCGGAGCGGTCCGGGGAGCAAGTGTTTATGGTGGGTTTGATTCTTCGAGATTCGCTGGTGACCTGTCCAAGCATCCTATCAATTCTGCAGGAAACTATCCATTTGCTGTAACTGTGACCAATGTTCAGATACACGATACCAGTGGCAAGAGTACATCTTTATTGGACAAAACCAGATTTCCCAACCTTCCGGATGGGTCTGCGTCCTTTCAAGCAGAGATTGGCACGGACAACTACGCACTATCCCTTCCATACGAGATCACTCAGAACTTCGCCTCTGTCATAGGTGCCAGTCCAGGCCCGGCTTCATCACTCATGCTCAACAAACCTTTCGTTGGGAACATGACGGTAACGCTTTCAGACGGCTGGACGATTACATTACCTGGTAATATCACCGCTAGCAGTGACAATATCACGGCTGTGGCTAGTAGAGACGAGAATTCGACCCTGCCATTCTACCTTGGCGTTGCCTGGCTTACCCAAGTCTACCTGATGGTTGATTACGATTCGTCCCTCTTCTACCTTGCTCAAGCTGTCCCCTGGCCTCCATACTACACTCCACAGACGTTCTGTCCCGGCTCCACTCCCGCACCTTACACAGCACCCACGACACGCGGTCGCGATATCCACGGCGTTGCTGGTGGCGTCGTAGGCGGGGTGATTGGAGGGTCGGCGCTCCTCACGGTGGCCCTGTGCGCCTTTCGCTCCTGCCGAAGACGGCGGCGGGAGCAGTCCCGGCGGTTGGGCTGGGCGAAGATCATGGAGATGACGCAGCGAGGCGAGCGGGAGGGACGGGATGCCCAGTCGTCTGAAGCGCGGCCGATGACGTCGTGAGGCTAAGGTAAGCCCGGCGTCGATCTCGCGCAGCACCAATCCTTTTCTTTTTTGTGCTATTCTATACGAAGGAGTCGGGGTGGCGGCCACGCTGCGTCTGCATTGGCAGGCAGGATTCCCAGATCTCTGGTGAGTTTACGATTTACCCGCATGATTGACGGCGGTGGCGTGGCGTGGCGTGCAGGCGTTGGTTTAGGTAAGGCAAGTTGATGCAGGGTTTGGGCAGCATCAGGGACGACAAAAAGGAATGTCGCTCTCTGGGTAGGCGGTTGGGCAATGCAAGGTGCCCCGCAACCAAGTCACAGAATTCGCCAAAGGCTAGAACTTCAAGTACCATTATGGAAGTTCATATCCGTAACTCTGATGAGGAACCCCACGACGTACCTTGGTTGCACTTCGGCAAGATGGATTAGTAACGATGCTTCTTTGTCACCTGCTAATGGCGACTGGACCCTTGATGACATCGTTTGGCCACATCAGGCATGTACACCAAATGACCTCATTGGATCCAGTTGCTGGAGCTCTTTCCCCATTGCTTCTGCCTCAGGGATGCAGGGACGGCAGGCACGGACGTGCGGAGGGAGCTAGGAAGGAGGCTTGCTCGATGCGGTCATTGGCGCTGCGGACGTACGACATGGCACAGCGCGATCCTCAACCGTTGCAAACCAAGCCGACCCAGGCAATGATGGGTGATTTCAGGGCCATCTTGTGACGATTTCTAAAGGCTTTATCAGCATCAGTTTCGCGCAACGATCTACGCTCACTGCCTCGCAATCCCCATAAAATCCTACGCTATCCAACAAACTCGCCGAGTTGTGGTATGGCATTGGAGCATGAGTGGAATTGGAAAGTGTAATGAACGGAATCAGGGTCTTTTATCAGTGCGAGGAGGAGGGAGCTGCCGGAGGAGCCGCACTATGGCGCTCTGTAGCTGACCGATTTCGTCGTCGCTTCACCGCTGGTAGCTCTGCTAGATATTTTCCCTTCAGTTGACTTTGGACACTGCATTGCCGTTTTCGCGCGTGTCTGGGCATGCTTGCTTTGATATTTGTATTTGATGTTGGAAACTCGCTCTTTTCCCGGACTTGCCTCTATCTTGTCTATTGTGCGGCATTGCCCACCAAGGCCCCTCCTGCTCGCGCGAGCGCCACTTGGCTGTTAGCGCTGGGCCGCCGAGCCCTCCTAGATTCATCAGGACAACTCTTGCTTTCCAATATTTCCTCTTACATGAATCAGGAACACCGCCGTTTCCTGAGCTTTCCGGAGCACGTGTAACCAAGTGGTGGCAGCAGCGGGTCTCCGCTAGATCGCGGACGCCCGCGATCGCGAGCTTCGGCCGATCGAAGCTGAGGAAAGCCCATTCCACCAGCAATCCCGAGCCCCGCCCCGCCGAGATGGACTATGCAAACGCCGCGCCTCCTCTGTCGGTCGAGAACACACCGCAGTCTGATGTCGACGAGATCCTGCGGCGGAAGCGTAAGGCCCGCGAGCACAAGGCTTGCTACCCGTGTCGTCAGCGCAAGGTAATGAGATTCAAATGGAAACCGAGCTTCACTTCTCACCGTGCCGAAGCTGACATTGTGGAACAGGTCAAATGTACGCAGGAGGTGCCCTGCAAGACTTGTATCGATCGTGAACACCCCGAGCTCTGCACCTACCATCCTCCGGACAAGAAACGAAAATCGGGATCCGTGAGCAGCAACAGCATTCTGCTTGACCCGCAGGCGAGCTCCGGGACCGTTATCGTTCCAAAGGGCGATTGGGAACGTCTATGCTCGAAGCTCGAGGTCGTTGAGCAGTCACTTTCGGACCTACGATGCGATATCAGGCGTGCGGCCGGCGACGCCGTTACCAATGGCTGGGGCCAGGAGAAGACCCCGCCGACAGAGAGCCGAAGTGTTATGGGCACCGAAGATGCCCTCAGTCAACACGTGAGCTCCCAGGGTATTCACGCCCAGAATGACCTGACGGGTGGCATGACGCATTTGGGCGGGAGTTCGGTACCAGCGCTCGTCATGGCATTGGGTCGCGGTCCTGACGGTAGACCTGGCGTGCAAGAACTCATGGGTCGCAGCATTCTGCCCATGTTTGGACTGGACAATGAAAGTGCCACGTACCCGTTCGTCGATCTCTGGGGAGGTCCGCACACGACGCTTTCGCGGGTGATGGAGCTCACCAAGACGATACCAAGTGATATGGAGTGTCTCGAATTTTTCAGGTACTACCGCGACACTGCCCACGTTGTCTACGCCGGCGTGGTGGACATTGAGCAATTCGAGAACGACCTGAACACTTTCCTCATGACCAGGGCCAACACGAAACCCGACGAAGGCGTCACGGACGAAGTCATCTACGGCCAGAGCGTCCACTGGGTGGGACTGTTATTTGCCGTTTTGGCGTCGGGCTGCCAGTGTTCGAGCATGCCTCGCAAAGACCGCGAACTGACATCTCAAGTGTTTGTATGCTGCGGTTTTGAATGCTTGCGTTTGATCAACTACTTTGCTCACGCTAATTTGGACGATATCGAAAATCTTTTGGTGTTGGGAAATGTCATTTCGAACAACATGAACCCGGGCGTAGCATGGTCTTTGCTTGGTATTACGATTCGCTTGTCCCAGAGCATAGGCCTACATCGTTCATGCCCACCTAACACGTCAACCCAAAAGTCTATCAAGCGGTCCAAGGTTTGGTAAGCAATCACTTCTTTAATTCCTATATGGTGGTGGGGAAAAGAAAAAGTTACTGACGAAACGCAGGTGGGCCGTCATCTGGCAAGACAGTCTCCTTTCTATTACGTATGATCGAGCGTCGACGACATCGACCATTAGTCATCACAAAGAAGTACCTCAGACTGGTGTTCTGTCGTATGTGGACTGCATGTACCGAGTGAGCACAGTGGGACTGGACATTGTACGAGACCGAGCTTCGGATGAGCTCTCGATACGGCAGCAGATACAACGCATTACTATGCAGAAGGACGAATTAAGAGTGATGATGGACCAAGCGGCCGACTATCTTAGAGACCCAGCACGTTGCCAAACCTTCCAGCAGCAACTGCAATACTGGACGCTCTACCTTCACGTGTCCTACATCCGCTCAGAGCTCTGCCGCCCGGCCATCAGCCCGGGCCACCACAAACACGAGCTCACCGTCGCCTTCCGCGAGACGTGCATCGAATCGCTCGCCAACACCGTCGAGGCCTTCCTGGGCCTGCAGAACCTCACGCCCTTCGCTAACCGCTCCTGGTCTTCGGTCCACCGCGCCCTCAGCTCGGCGCTCTTGCTCGGCATCCTCGGCGAGCCGGTGCGACACGAGCGCGTGCGTCGCTTGCTAGGCCGCTTGATCAGCATCATGACGGATCTGTCGTCGAGCGTGGACCCGGGCGAGCTGTCGCCGCCAATCGCGCGATCGATCAATGCGCTGCGCAAGCTCAACGTGCAGGAGAGCACGACGCCGCGCATCATGCCCAAGGTAGAGGGCGCCCCGTCGCGGAACGGGTCAGTGTCGACGGCCAGCGGGGACTATCGGTTCGACGATCCGGCGCTCATGATCCCATCACCGCTGATGACGGTAGATGAGGACAACTCGCCATATTCGCTCATGGACTCGATTTTGTGGGGTGTGCAACGTTCGCCGCCGACCGTCGGTGGGTCATGACGATGGTCAAGTCGCTCAAATCACAAAATGCAAGGAACATATCATTACGACATGCATGGGGGGAAACGACCTTCACTTTTTTAACGGCAACGATGTTACAACCTTCGGCACGGCGAACGCTCTTGGCGTCCAGAGGGGGGGGGGGGGGTAGGAGTAGTTGTGGAACTCAATAATTCTGATTCACTTTTTTTTATTGTTGCCCTGATGTGGCGGAATCTGATTCGGGAACCGGCGAGATGACCGAATGATGGATGCCATGTATTAGACAGCACTCGCTTATCCCTTGTGTCTTGTTCTTCGTCGCCTGAGAGGCCCAGCAACATCATTGAGGGCCAAAAATGTCGGCTAACCATGTAACAAAAATCATGGCGGACACGGGCGTTCTGGAGTAGCTTAGGTAGCTTGACCAACTTTTTCCCCACGTTCCACTGCTCCAATTCGTCCGATCTCACGCGACCAGTCGTGCTGTGCCTCCTGCATGCCACGCATCTGCTAATTAGATTGCCCGAAAAAGTCGCTCTCGCTTCGACTAGACGGGGAGTCATATCTTCGGTCGTCGCATTGCTTGCGGTCGGCCTGACTCAGGCCGAGATGGGAGCGCGGGCGGTAGCTGGTGCAGCGGAAGCCTTCCCCGGATATGACCGTGTCCATTGATAGGCCAGCGGAGCACCAACACGTCTGTGCAACGCGCTGTCGGCCCGCGCGAAAGCACACTCTCTGGCTCCTTTCCCCAGAGCGCTGGGAGAACACGGGGCTGGGGGGTTGTTCACCTTACCGAAAGGAGGACAGATGGCGGCTGTCTGATGTGCCGTCGCGGCAACGTGGGCGGCCTCGATGCATGCGCGGCTACACTTCTTTCGTTCTTTCAAGTCCTTAGGCAGACGTGAGATGACAAGCCTTTATCACATATATATAGTTGCTGCGTTCCGGTGACTGTCTTGCTCTTCTTCTTGCTCTTCGTCTTTACTTTCGCTGTTTGCTCGAGTCATCGCCAGCACCGTTCACAACAAGATGCTTCTAGTATAGCACTTCGCATGGTACCTAGTTGTCCGCGCAACCATCTTGTCGCCTGTCGTATGCGTACACCTCTCTCAAAACCCAAGCGAAGCTGCACACTCGCAATTGCGACCAGCACTGATTCATTCAAGATCATCTTGAACGCGGTCTGGACCGACCGCCGCCCTCCTCCCATATTAATGTGATATGTTGACCGGTGGTGGAAGTGGCCTTTGCCCATGGCTGCTTCTTCCAGCCGTGGGTCTCCGGCGCCTTTGCCAAGCGGCGAATGCAGCTATCGGAACCTAGGTCTGGGAACAGCGGCGCTGACATGTGGATGCAATCGCTTTTGGGTCGACGAGTCGCGATGGAGCTTCGCCGTCGAAGGCACTGGGCCAGGTGCCAACGATAGCAGGCAGACGCCGTGGTGCATGTGCGGACACCACGCCTGTTATCATAAGGAATGGAAAAAGTCAGCGGCAGAGACTCTGGGAATACCAAGCGCGATCAAGACACCTCATGTGCACTACGTGAGCCCGACGCAGCAATCGAGAAATACCGTGACAACGCAGATGCTCTCCAATGTGCCCCAGACTCGGCCTTTCCCCTCACCTCGCCTGACAGCCATTCAACGACTCGAGAGCAGTCGACCATCGTCGGCAGGCAGCCAGCGTCCGCGTGCATCATCTTCACCGGATCATCGGCGTGATCTTCACGGTAGTGCGCAAAAGCAAAGTAATGCTGGGCTCGGATTGAACTTTGCGTTGCCTAGTGCTGGGTCTTCGCTACCCTCAACAACCAACTCCGCGCATGGTGGCGTACTGCCGGATGAGGCAACGAAAGAGTTCAACGACAAGCCTTCCTCCAGCTCGACCTCGACGACTGCGGAAATGCAACGCATTAGTCCGAACACTGCCCTCTTGCAGCGTGCATCGCAGCAAAGAGCTCAAGAGAGGGGCCAACTCTTGCCTCCTGTGGCAACCGTATACACGTTTGCCTATGATAGGGTCGCGGAAGAGCAGAGCGCGACAGAAGTAGCAACGCCAAGCATCCATGGTGCACCGGATTTGCGAGCGTTCGGAAATGCTGTGAACGAAGTACGAGAGGACATGGAACGTCAAGCTACTGTAGCTGCCGCTAAGCCCGCGGACACTCAGGCAAGTTCCCATCCAAACGCTCTTCCGTCGGCTCTGCTGTTCCCCCATTCTAGCGCCATCCGGGATTACATGGCGCCCATGTCGTATGAAAGCATTCGACAACGCCTAGATGCTTTGGAAACCGGGTCTTTCAATCAGGGTCATGTGGAGGAGCTCGAAGAGAGAATCGAGCTAGATGAGGGCCGCGTGATTGATCTACAGGACAGGGTAGAAGAACTATTCAAGTTGCTTTCCGACCTGCAAGCCGAGGAAAACACCAGACGCCGTAGACTCCCTCAAGCTGGGAATGAAGCGGTCAATGCGTCATTTGCAAGCAATAGCTCTGGACAGTCTGCAACTTCGTCTGCACTCATAGTTCCTGCCATTGACCGGCAAACAGAAGCCAGGATAAACGATGTCGAGGACCGCGTAAGTCAATTGGAGACGGCACTTCCCTCATTTGCTCGTCCCCTGGAGATCGAGGTCGTCTTCCTGCCTTGGGGCAGAGACCTCAAGGGAATTTGGTTTTCACCCGACAACGGACCGGGAGAATCTGCCGCATTCACCACCCAAGGATCCGAGGAGTGGACGCAGGCTATCAATTCCGCTCAAATGTGTCCGTCTTTGCACCAGTCCGGACACAGTGGATGGAGCAATGACGACATCCATGGCTGGGCTGACTCGACGGATGAATGGTTATGTGCTAAAGCCTGCCCTCCAAAAGGCATCGTCTATCAGCGACTACGCAGTCGAGGTTTCGTCAGAAATATTGAACTCCGAAAAAGCGGCGCAAGGGAGTTCCAGTCTGCTCTTCGTAGCGCCTTTGTGGGCCTTTCGCAATATTTCCCAGTAATCGAAGCGGACGAGGTGAGTCAACCGCTTGGAGATCCGTCTTCTTCGACTTCATTCCTAGGTCTTCGGCGGCCTTTTGTTCCTTTGCGCAAGATCCACAAATCTTCCAGACTCCGCTTCCTGAATACATCTGAAATGCTCACTCCAGCCATTTGGACTGCGGAGTTTCTCATGTCAAGCGTGATAATGCGGGCACAAGGTGGGCAGAAGAGACTTTTCGTTACCAACGCGAATGCATATTTGCAGCACAAGGATCGCGATGGCTCGAATTGGACTTGGCAAAAGCTGAGGGAGCTTCCGCGTGTTGCAACTCCTGACGTTCCTCCTCCGTCTGAGGCCGGTGTTGGTGAGGCGGATGCGAAGGAAGCCTGCTGGAATCATCATCCAAATTATGATCCACAGCAGAGCCTCGCGTCTTCCTTCTCTTCCGTCTTGAGCAGTCACGTGTCAAGAGCCAGTATCCGCGGTGCCCCTCCGCCGACTAGTCGACAAGGTTCCCAGGTGTCTCTTGACCAGAAACGAGATGAGCAGGCGCAAGATAAATCGGCGTTGGTCAGACTTCGCACATGCTCCCAGGCACATCACAGGTACCCTCCTATCACGCCGTTGACTGACCTGTCCCCTCGCCATGGCCGCGCTACTTCAGCTCCTGCGTCTGAGCACGCGACAGCTCTTGCTGCACTCACTCCGACGACCACCAAACAGCGTCTCATCTCTTTTGATAGCGCGCCTCATCCTAGAAGCACCATTCAGCTTTCGCGAGGAACGTCCGCACTTTCGGTGCAGTCCGGATCGTCGTACAAGCGCCGCAGGATCAGTGGATCTCCGGAAATAGAACGTAATGCGGTCGCGGTAGCACAGGGCTTCACCCCGCGACGGTCAAAGGAACCTCTCAGCCCATTCTATCCAGCCTCGTCTCAGGGCATTCCTCTCCCGAAAAGCCAAGGATTTGCAGGGGATCAACGTGCAGCGGGACCTTCGACTACTCGAGGCAGTTGGGACACGGCCGCAGCGTATGCAACCCCTTACTCTGGCGGTCAGGCGTGCCGAGATGGAATCATTAATACGCAAGAGGTGGATGCGGAAATTGGAAGTGCCATGGTTGAGGATCAGGAGGAGGCCTGGGAAGGAGTGACCGAGGCAAACGGGCTCGAGCACCCAGCGACGGGGAGGGATGTACCCCCCGTGAAAACTATTGAACTTTCGAGCGTGAATCAAAATGCCGATTGTCTTGATCTCGAAGACGACAGCAACGGAGGGGAGGTCGATGACGACGGCGACAATGACACCGGAACGAGAGAATTCAGAGGCGGTGTTTGACGGGCGCCAATCTGGACGTCGGTGTGGCCCTCCACTCCATATACACCAAAAAATAAAATCAAAATTTATAAGCGAAGTCGTTCGTGCGGACTAGACATATCAAAGAGAATGTACCAGTAATTTTCGGTTTGGGACAATTTTGTTTTTCAATGTCTCGGCTCTATTTACAGGGAATGGAAAGGCTGCCTTCTCGGAGTCACATTACTAAATTATGGGCTGGAAAAGTTGTAAAAGTAGCTATGTACTTTTGAATGAAAGGACGATCCATCGTGGACTTGCGATCAGTGTTTCTTCAAAAATGTAGCGAGTCTGGCCGGTAAGTGCGCAAGGCGCAGAGGTGTCAGCGAGGGGGAAGCTTCTTGACACCTGTACAATTTTTGGGGTCAAGCAGCTCGCCCTGCAACCCCGAGTTACGGCCACCACACCAGATCAGATCATTCCTACCAGTTGTGACTGGAGTTATCGATGTCTTCGCAACGGTCTTTCTGAGTTGATTCTGCGACGCTCTTGTAATTTGGCCTGGAGCTCCAAGCTCACCTGGGATCCCTTTTTCACGCTCTGGGACCTCTAGCTGAACGACTTGGAGCTTTGAGAAGATGATACTACTACAGCTCCTCCTTTTATTTCTTCTACCGCTCCTCTCTTTGGCCGCAGAAGATTACTACAAGGTATGAAGCGTGCGGAATTCATCCAATCCTGGCATTGCACGTCCTCCATTTCTGCGAGCACCCGACAGCAGTTATCTTTGCTCACCAATGCAATAGATACTCGGCGTAGACAGAGATGCAGACGATCGCGAACTCAAGCGCGCCTATCGGAGGCTAAGCAAGAAATACCATCCCGACAAAAATCCGTACGCAGCTCTCCTCCCTTCCTTTCCCTTCACCCATTTTCCCCACTCTTGGCCCACCCTCATCCTGCTCTCACACCTCTCCCTGCCTCCTCACCCTCAACCACTAACCCCTTTCCCTCCTCCCAGCGGCGACGATACCGCCAAACAAACCTTCGTCTCCATCGCCGAAGCCTACGAAACCCTCTCCGACCCCACCCTGCGCCAGATCTACAACCAATACGGCCACGACGGCGTCGAGCAACACAAACGCGGCGGCGGCCGCGGTGGGCCCGGCGGCGGCAGCAACGACCCCTTCGACCTGTTCTCGCGCTTCTTCGGCGGCTCCGGCCACTTCGGGCACGGCGGGCAGGCGGGCGTGCGGCGCGGGCCCGGCATGGACGTGACGGTGCACGTCCCCCTGCGCGCCTTCTACACCGGCCTCGAGACGGAGTTCAGCGTGGAGAAGCAGGCGGTGTGCGAGGAGTGCGGCGGCTCGGGCAGCGCCGAGGGCGCGGCGGGCGTGCATGTGTGCAGCGTGTGCGGCGGGCGCGGGCAGACGGTGCAGCGGCACCAGCTGGCTCCCGGCATCTTCCAGCAGGTGCAGAGCCCGTGCGAGGCGTGCGGCGGGCGCGGGAAGCACGTGGCGAAGAAGTGTCCGGTCTGTGGCGGATCGCGCGTGGTGCGGCGGGTGGAGAGCCACGGGCTGAGCGTGGAGCGCGGGATGCCGGTGGGGATGCGGGTGGTGTATGAGAACGAGGCGGACGAGAGCCCGGACTGGGAGGCGGGCGATTTGGTGGTCACGCTGCGGGAGGAGGAGCCGCGGGTGGTGGAGGAGGCGGATGAGCGGAGTGATGGCGTGTTTTTCAGGCGGAAGCGCGACGATCTGTGGTGGCGGGAGGTACTGAGCTTGCGGGAGGCGTGGTTGGGGGATTGGTCGAGGAATCTGACGCATTTGGACGGCCATGTTGTGCGCTTGGGTAGGAAGCGGGGAGAGGTGGTGCAGCCGGGGCAGGTGGACGTGGTTGCGGGCGAGGGGATGCCCGTGTATGAATGGGCTGGGGAAGGCCCAGAGTATGGGAAGCTGTTTGTTGAGTACGTGGTGGTGTTACCGGATCAGATGGAAAGCGGCATGGAAAAGGAGTTTTGGGCAGTGTGGGAGAAATATCGGAAAAAGAACAAGATTAATCTCATGGATGATATTGGTCGGCCTCTGCCCCGGGGGCATGATGAGCTCTGATAGAAGTGTTGTACTATCTATGTACCTTTGATACCAGATAGACTTGCATTGTAGCACTATTCTTGGCTGGAATTGAGCATTTTGTAAGCACAGTATTCTTATTTTTCATAGTGATCGTGGATATCATCCTTCGTCATGCACCAAATAAAGATAGAAAGGTGAAGGGATCGCTTGTAGCGTGAAAGACATTATCCACGAAATAGTGAGCCGAGACCAGCAGAGTTAGGGAAGCGAGGAACTGAGCACACTCATGAGCACACCGATAAGTACTTGAGTGAAAACTGTACCGCATGGGAAGTTGGGAATGATTGCACTAAACAACGACTGATTCAATTCCGGACATGCTCGCGCCATTCGCACCGCAGCACTTTGTTCCAACATGAATGTTCGGAGCTCAATACACGTTGAGCGCAGCTAACAGCCGAAGACAACAATCTTGATGTAGTACTTCTCTGGTCTTACACGTGCGCTTTGATTTACAAGTAGGTCCTTAACAATCCACCCATCTTCAGTGGTTATAATTTGGCCTCCTCCTTCAACGAACCGATCTTCAGCCGGTCTTGGTATTTCTTCAGCACACTCTCGTTGTGGTACTGCGCGGGGGCAGATATTAGCAAAGAAGCTTCGTACAACGTTTGACTGCATAGATCCTTCTCAGGCTTCCTTACCTTCCAGAACTGTTTGCTCGCATCCTTGCCACCCACTCTCTTCAGGATCTTTGCACCACCGGGATGTTCATCCACGAAGCCGCTCATCTCGTAGACATTGTTATCGATGATGATGTAGAGACCCTTTTCTACTGTGTTGTGCTCTTTGACTTCATTGGCTGATATTTGCTTGGACATTTTTCTGGAGGTTACAAAAAGATGGTCGGGTGGATGGGTAGAAGGTGGAACGAGGTTCGGAGGGTTCGCCGGATCCGCACGCAATTCCTAGTAACGACAGGGAGCAATGGAATCTGGTCTTATTTGCAAGGATAATGTAGGAGGATGGAGTTGAAGTTGCTTTGCCGCTATACAGTCACGACCGGTCGAAATCGCCAACTCTCCTAAGCAGATGGTTATTCAGGAACCGAGGTCCATAAGCGGTCATCAACCACGTCTTGATTGGCGGAACCGCATCTCCCTCGGCTTTGACAGGTCGTGTGCTCGGAGAATTGTCGCCGGGCTGGCGGCCTGCCTTCCGTCTCACTTATCTTATCATCGTGCATCGCACTACATACGAAAGACTGCCAGATTGCTCATCACGGTCAGCGACTGCCAACCTCAACTGTTGCAGGGATCCAGGATCCTGGCGTCCAGTGAACTCGGCTCGAGTTGTGGGAGCATCGGCGATTGTGATTCTCGCGCCTGCAATCTGAAGATGTCATCTTTGATCCGCCGTTGTTTCATGGCACTGCTGCGAAAGCTCGGCACCTTCAAACCCAAAAGGGATTAATCCATTGGAGGAGAAGGCTGTCGAGAAAGGTGCTAGGAGGAGATCAAAGATATCACACGTTGCACGTCTCGAACGTCTGAGCAGAGATTCAAGTCAGATGAGTTCCATTGTTCCGTAGACTCGCTCAAATTGCCTCAACGGGCTATGTACCCAAGCAGCTAAAAAATCGAATGAAGACATGCAACATCGTTTAAACAGTCTGAACAGCGCCATATGTGCTATTGTACTCGCCGTAGCCATTGCCGTAGAAGGTCGTAGTCGCTATGTGAAAAGAACACAAGATGGCCAGCCAAATGAGAGCGTCTTCCCAAATCCCAATGTGATAATGACGATAATGCTACACCCATCCTTTGCAAATGCTACCAATGTTATAGAGGGAAAAAAATAAAGATGCAGAAAAGTAAGAAAAAGGGGAGCGATGTCATAACCATTACGACGTGGAAACAAGAATTTCATCTCCGGTTTGAGCATCGAAAGCTCACGACCTCATCATAGCTCGGTCTAATACTCTCAATGCGCGTTTATCTTCTCCAAATCCTATTGTGTCATTTGGACCTGGTGCATTCCTCTGGTTACCAGGACTTTTGCTCCCAGCTCGACTGGCACTGCCATCACTTTTGGCGTCTGAAGTTTCCGTGGTCGAACTGTTGATGAGAGAGTGAATACTTGGAATCTTGGATGAGTGGCCATTGACGGTATCTACTTCGGACCCTCCATGCGTTGTTCCCGAAGCATGAGAATCCCCCTTATCTCCTCGGGGCGGAGAATGCGAGAGCGGTGGAGGCCGATCCTGCGCACTCTCTGGGTCTCGTCGTGGGGACGGATGTGAGTGAGGATGTGATGTTGGCTGGATTGCTGTCTGACTTGTGCTACGGGTATGTAGGGCTTCCGGTCTTGCAGAATCCTGGTTCTGAGCTTGCTGCTGTTGATGGATGATATCTGCCGCCTGCGGAACACGAGGTGATTGATGTACTACGTATTGAGGTCCCGCTGAAGAAACCACCGGGGGAGGGAAGCCATTCGCCGTGTGAGGAGGCGGGGGAGGAAGGCCGGTATGGGCCAGGGGAGGAGGCGCTCGATCAAAAGCGGTAGGACCTGATGGGCCGTGTGGAGGCGCTCCAGGATATGCGGCGTAACCGTAGTGTAGAGGCGATGGATGTCCAGGCGAAGGATGTATGTACATCATGGGGGTTCCTTGTTGGTACGGACTGTAGTGTTGAGGTTGAGGTGGAGTAGAGATTGGAGTCGGCGGAGGCCAAGTATACCCTGGCGGTTGACAGTACGTATGCGGCGAAGGGTGACCGGTATGAGTACCATTTGGTCGATTATACGGAGAAGAAGTCGTGGGCATCTGTTGCGGTGACGGCGTATATGGAGAACTCGCCATGGGGGCCCGAGTGACCGGTGGTATGCTCTGCTCCATAACTGTTGATTCTGGATACATACCCTTTGGTGGCCGAATTTTGTTAAGATGAGGGTCCTGGGCGGGCTGCTTGAGTTCCTGGGCTTCGGGATGAGACCGCGCAAAGTAGCTTATGAGATGGAGATGTTGACCGCTCTGGGTAGTGATGCTGAAAGACTGTTTCATGAGTCCGTCCGGTTTGTATCTGTAGCCGTCAGGTCCATCATCTGCCATATCTGCATCCGAACCAGCGTCCTTGTTGCCATCCTTCGAGCTCCCCCTCTTTTGCGAAGAAGGAAATCCTCCCCCTCTTTTGCCCTCCATCTCACGGTAGGTGAGAAAGCTGCCCGATACCCTGCTTGCGCTCCATGATTTTCCATCGGTCCATCTCCGCATTCCAGCTTCTCGCTCGTCCCATACAAATACGGAACCAGACCTTATTGATTGTCTCTCTTTCTCCGATAGACGCCGCTGAACGCGCGGAAGCAGGCCTTGTCGGCATGCCTCGAACAGAATGATTGCATCCGCCGGGGTCCGAATGTTGCCATGGTATGTTTCCATCTCCATGGCGGCAGCCAGTCTTGAGGGAGGACCCCAGCGAATGCGGGATTCTCCTCCAAGAGAGGGTACCTGAACAGCAAGACAAGTCAGCATATTGTAGGACTTTGTCATGTGGGCAATTCAGGTTGTAGGAGTACCTTGGTAGAGGAGCGGTAAAACACGTCCGAGCTACCAAAGCTTGAAAACCCCCATTGTGGGTGGGTCATCAATTATGAGCCCCATTGACGGCGATAGCCTTACCTCGGAAGCGGCTCAAACCCCCGAGACAGCTCGACGAGCGAGCACGTCCTCGAATGATCCACCAACGTCCTCAGGAACGTAGGCGCCAACGTGAGCAGTGGCCAAGGTGCGTCTCAAGTAAAGCGGCGTCCTCGAAATGCCTCAAAAAGGCCCGTGGTGACGCGGTAGGTTTTGGCGAGAGGAACGAACTTCAACACTCTTCGAGTCGCAGATTCGATGGGCCTGGCAGGGGGCGCGATTTATCGTCGAGCAGAATGCAAACATGGGATCATTAAGCACTACGCATTACGACTATAGGTAGAGTAGCAGCATGGAACGGGATGGATAGGCGGAGAGCAGCACCAAGGTCAGTTTAAAGTAATACCATTTTGGATTTTAGGGCGAGGGATGACAGATGCTCGCATTGCTCGCCATGCAATTGATCAGCGGCGGTGTCCGAGCCACACCTGGACGAACCTTTTCGGGGACAGCAAGATGGGAAAGCTTATTCTTGGACCGTCAACTCCAGCCGCGCCGCCACGGTCAGGCCGTTGCCTGGTGCACTGATTGGCCGGGCGCAACCGGTCGATAACTTGCTACCGCAACGCGTACCACAAGACGACCACAGATCTGCTTAGCTCGTCATTGTCGTCGCCGACACTCCCAATACCCCGGCGCGGCTATCCTGCCTGAACCTTGTAGACTTTCAGACTCAGAAGTTGGATTAAGGTCTGATCAGGCGGCCGCCACAGCTCAACCCGCGTCAACTCTGCCCGATCAGGCTTGGCTGTCTGCACCAGAAAAGTATGGAACCGACTCGACAAGGTCGCCGGCACAATGACCGCCGTCATGACTTCCCAGTGCGGCCACCTCAAATAGGCCATCCACGTAATAAAGCTACGAAGCTACCTTAGGTACTTGCAGGAACGACAGAATCGATACATCTCCTGGCCGGCAACAGGGCTGTGTTTGCTACCGCTGAATAAGACCAGCAGGGACAGTACAGCCATCTTTGCCAGTCAGCCCTATCCTGCCGAGGCGATATTGGCAGCAGACCTACTAGTTTCTAGCGGGCCCCCCTCCCCCTCTCAGCTGAGGCATCTCGACCCGAATGGTCACGTCGATGAGGGCGTTTGAGGTTGTGAGCAGCAGTCAATTTTAGCCTGTGCTTTTGTCTCGCTTGGCCCGCGATCGGTTGCGGCAGATCATCGAGCGCCAGTACCGAATCGTGACTGGTCTTCATCCAGCATTCGGACTGGCCTCAGACGTGCCAAGTCACAGAACAGACCACCTACAGTTCGATCATCCAGGGGAAGGGAAAGGGCACGCGACCGGTCAGGCTAATTCGGACTTGTGTAAAGATGCATCCTAGCATGACGGCATAGACGGGACGATGGTGGAACAAAAACAGCTCAAAACGGGCAGTGCCGCGAGGACAACGCCAGAAGAGTCTGCCATCATTTTTTTGGTGGGGGCTGAGATAGTGGGCATTCGGATTTCTACCAGGACGATGGGGAGTTGACGACGGACGAGAGGTCACATTTAAGGCCGCGTCAGCTCCACTATTTACTGCTTACAGACCCAGAAGCTCATGATGCATGGCTCCCGTATGCTCAGTGGCGCCAAGCGTACTCATGGTGGTGCAGAGACGGTGCAGACGGCTAGACGGATTCCTATCCCGTTGAGGCGGGCGGATGCGGTTCTGCCGAGTCTAATATTGACATCTGGTGCCAACTCGTTGATCCCAGTCACACCAGATTTAAGGTTGATTGCTTGCCAGATAAGCATAAATCCCCAGTCGAGCCAACCAAGCCGCATGCGGCAGCGGCACGCTCAAGCACTCAACCTTCTCCACTCCCACAGCATGCAAACCTTTAACCGCTATATCACTGCCGACCCTGGCGCAACAAGTGCGTTGTCTGCCTAGGTATGCACAGGTCCGCTCTGTTCTCATGCTACGACATTGTTCGGCATTCTACTTGGGCGGACAGCTGGCGGACCGAGGTACGGAGCACATCTTTGGACACCGCAGGCTAGATCTGTCATCTGAAGTTCGATTGTTCGAATAGCCAGCACAGCTTCGTGAATCTGATCTTGCAGCTGCCATCTTGGGTACCCAATTCATGTGATCGCATTGTTGACATCAGGCCATGCAACGCGGGTCGGCGCAGTCGTGAATATGCACCAAGGTATGGCGTGCTTGGCGTACAGGAGAACCTCGCCATGGGAAAAGGCAAACATGCTTGGCACACGGTGTGGCACCCGCGCATCGTCAAAAAGGCTGCATTGCTCGCTTCGCATCCAACAGGCAAGGATACACGATCGGATGGCTGTGCGAATGCTACTCCGTACCATGCTGCTCTTTTGTTCCGGCTGACATGCATTAGAGTACTTAGCTTGTAGGCAAGCCAAGCATGCAAGTACTAAAAAGGATCCCGTATTGGAAACTGACAAAACCCCTGCCTCGCCTTCAAGCCGCAATCTGAAGGTTCTCAAGGCGTCCAGCAAACGTGGGGCAACTGTGACCGGAGACTTCCATTTATCGCTCAGCTTCCGTGATCCGACAGGTGCTCCGAAATGGCATGACAATGGCATTATTAGAATGTATCCAGGAACACATCAGTAATGATGACCAAACACACCCTGTCGCCTCGAATGCGGTTAGCCGTATACCTGTCAATACCAATGTTCCGAAATATCGGGAGATCGATATGAAAATATTCTATCCCAACGACTAGCATCGGAGATCCACATCCGACAGCCCCTTTTGAAGTAAGCTTGCCTCAACATGATCCTACTACGCTCCTTCTTGATTGGAAGGCCTTGCGAGAAAATCTAGTGATACCCCGAGATCTCCCTGCAGCAACATAGCTTTTAAGGGAGAAGCGCTTCGGTTACGAGATTAGGGTTCGTCCAACCGAGAAGAAGCAAAGAGCCTCGGATGCTCGTCTCCCGGGACCTTTGGCGCCTCTATGTACAGGCAACTTTTGTGTCTCAAATAAAATACGAAGTTGGCGCGCCTAGCGAGGCCAGCTCCGCCATAGATCAATGAGGCTAGCTCGATGACTTCATTGCTCGAAATATCAGCCCATTCGATAGAGATGGCTGTGCACATCAATTACTCCTCTACTCTGAGCAATTCAAAATAACAAAAAGCTCCTACATGCAGTATTAATCGATGGCGTCAGCTCGCGTAGTTTTTTTTGGCTGAAGTAGCAAGATCTGAGAATGCATGGGAAACTTTGAAACACTGTGATTGCACCTCATTTTTAATGATTCAAAGGGGTAAAACATCTGGTAATGATCATACGGGAAGATCCCCGTGAATCTAATAGTTGAGCTGTGTAATTTTATTATTAAAACGACTTTCTCTTGAGCCCGTCGGAAACTACAAATCCTCTACAATCTCCTTCAACACCCCCTTCTCCGCCGCCTTGCGGAGGAGGCCCCGGATAAAGGGGCCAAAGTCAAACCGCCTCTCCTCCGCCTTCCGCCCATCCTCCTCCCACTCCGCCCTCCCCGCCTGGATCTCGGCGCGGAGGGCCCCCTGAGCCTGCCCCAGGCCCTCCCGGAGCAGGACCAACCCATCGAGGCCTGCCGCCTCGATCTCCTCCCTCCGCTCCACCTCCCCCTCTTCCTCCCCAAGGAGGCCCTCTGTGACCCCCAGCTCCGATATAGCATCGGAGCAGACCCCATGGGTCTTCGCCCCCTTCTCTTCCTCCTCCTCTTCCTCGTCACTGCTCACGAACTGGCGCCACTCCGGATTGAGGGCCGCCAGCCGGGTCTCAGCCGCGCGCACCCCGCGCACATTCGCCGCCAGCGCGCTCTGCCCCGCAAGCACGGGGTCTGGCGCCAGTCTCGCCAGACTGAACTGGTCTCCTGGGCCCGCGGTATTCATATACCGCTGGATGTTGGCCCGTGCGACTGCCACCCAGTCGCCGCCCTTGTAGGGGCCCAGGCAGTGCGGCATCGGGTCCAGCCCATCGAGACGCCACACGCGGCCAGCAAAGGGGATGTAGCCCATGAAGTGGTGTTCCCCGGAGGGACCACCGGTGCTATCGTCGTCGCCGTCGAGATCGGCCTCGGCGGCTTTGCGCTTTTTGGAGGAGGCTGCTGCGGCTTTGGCTTTGGCTTTGGCTTCGGCTTGGGCCCGCGCCTTGCTGCGGGTCTGGTAGCGGTCGAAGTCGTGGCGCATGGCGCCATCGGCAAGGAGCATGTCGGCCTTGGTAGCGTAGCCGTTGTGCAGCTGGCGCAGGTAGGTCCAGGCGCTGAGGACGAAGCCCCGAAGGGCTGGGGAGAAGGAGTCGGTATGGCTCATCATCTGTTTGATGTATTCGCCCCGGTCGATGCCGGGGATATTGCAGAGGATGTTGATGAGGCCGATAGTGGCGCAGGCGTTCTCAGTGGTCTGGTTCGCAAACCAGAGCTTCGAAGAGGCGGCGGCAGCTTCTTTGTCGTCCTCATCCCCTTCCCCGTTGAGGTTGCGGTAGGGGAAGAGGAATAGGAGGCCGTAGGTCAGGGAGGATGGCTCGGCGAGCTCATCCAGTTCGTGGACGTCCGCCACTCGGACCCCTTGGACTTCGAGCTGGCGGAGCATCGTGTTGAATATTGATGGCTCCGACTGGAGCTTGCACCAGCCCTGCCATTTCTGAATATCCTCTTGCGAGGCTGGCTGGTCAGGCGCTGTGAACCTTTGTGCTGGGGAGCCAGCCCCAGTAGAACACTGCCGCTTTGATGGGCGCATTTTCACAAGCTGGAAAAAGGGAGCGATTGATGAGCAAGTTCTGCTCGAGATATTGCCAGTAAGTAAAGAGAAAGAGGAAAGGCTTGAAGGAAAGGAGGGGATTGATGGAGTATAAAAGCCTCAGCTCTCAATACAATCAGCAAAGGTATTGAGGAGTGCCGTGACAATAGCACAGTAAATGTTATTGTGACGTGTTTTAATGGCTGAAAAGTTATTGTCAATCACATTCTATTCATCGTCGAAGAATAGCATTAGCCAGTGTTTCATCCTAGTGACTGTACTGCACATTCACAGCTCAGAACCGGTACATTGAAGACATCCACCACACTAAATATTTGTGAAATTTTGGTAGTGCTTACGAAGGGTCTGGATTGGCAATAATGAACTAGTTGAGATAGATGGAAGACGCTCTCCAGAATATCGTTCTCTAGATTCCACGACTATGACCGAAATGCAAAGCCGTGAGAGGCATCAAAACGAATGATCATATAGCAGCAATTCGACGACATATTTTTGTGGCTCGAGTTTATCCCGGGTAAACCTTCTTTGGGTAAAGATCATTGCGATGCGAGAGCCTTGCACGAAGCACATGGCACAAATCCAGGAGTGCTTGTTCAAGCTACTCTGCTATGGCAGGCATTGCTGAGAAGTTCGTGTGATTGGCGAAAGCTTTGAGGATGGTGAAAATAGAAGGGTGTTTGCTTTGTTAGGAACAAACAACAAACATCACCGTCGCGTCGGCCAGCCTTATCATCACCACCTTCAGACCCGCGACGCGCCTGCAGACGCAAAACTTTGAGTGACGTCCAGCGCTTTGGTCCACAATAAGACTAGCGACTGCTCTTGTCTGGACATGACCGCTTTAAGATATTCTCCTTCCCACAACATGCGATGAACGGCACTCCGCGACTGAGTTCGGCATTTCCCTCGACACCACAAACTTCGCCCTGGCGACCCAATGGCGTTGCTTCTTCAGGTGGCCCAAATATGGGCTCGTCGACACCGGCTGCTCCCTCTGCCTCCGATCAAAAGCAATCTGCGGGCCCTTATATTCCCCTGGAGACATTAGATGCCCCGTCACAGCGCCTATATGTCTTTGGCTTCTGGACTGCCCTGTTATGTTGGCGACTCTACGACTTTTACAATCTCACTGTTGATGACACGGAATCCTTCTGGCTGTTCCTGAAATGGATTGCGATGGACGGCGTTTTCCTCTTTGCTCTGCCCGGTTTGCGAATCCCATGGCTCGAATGGTCCACTGGCACCATGAGCAGTATTTTTCTTGCACATGCAATACTTGATGGCATGTTGATGTTCAGGGTTGGCGTGAGTTAATCAAAGATCAAGGACGAAATTATCTTGCTAATCTATCTTGTCGTAGATACCCTTCCAAGCCGCTTTGATTGCCTTGTCGAAGCTCCTATACGATCGCGAGCTGGCCCTTGCAGAAGTCAACGTCAAGCCTGCAGACATTATACACAACTCTTCACTTATCCTCGGAAAGCAAATTATTCACATCTTGCCAGAAGGATCTGCGCTTCTAGATCCCATCAAGGAACCCCATTGCATTGGCCACGATAGAACAAGCGTCTCTTTACCCATACGAATCAACCAGACCAACCCTACCCTGATAGAGCTCATGCGAGCTGATCTGGATACGTCCGAGGAAGAGATGATCACAATAACTTCGACGCAGCTTAAGAAGTTGTACAAAGCGTCCAGCAGAGCTGAGCCTCAACTGGGACCGAATGATCCTCGTACGCTTTTGTATGAGGTGAAGAAAGCAGGTCGTTACACCCTTGGGAAGGTTATTGATGAATCGAAACTGGAGGTGCAAGCAGCTCAGTCAGAAACTTTCGTCGTAGCATGTCCACAAGCTCGGATTTTAACTGCGGCAACAGACAAGTGCAAAGGGCAGCTGTCAAACCTCGCGATCCAAGTCGATGGCACACCACCCTTAAAAGTCAAGTATCGAAAAGTGGCCAATGGCGTGGAAAGAGAGGCTTCGTTTCAGAGCGTGCAACCAGACGATTTCTCTTCCCCTCTTGTTCGGCAAGACACTGGCATTATGGTACCAGTCGGACATTCGGACACATCGTGGGCTAGATCACAGCAAGTTCTCGTGCCATTAAATGAAACACTCAGCCACGGAGGCCTTTGGCTATACTCTCTCGAAGCGGTCCAGGACGCGCTTGGCAATATTGTCAAATACGCAGCCGAAGACGAACAGAATGGTCGCAAACGGTCTTCAACAACACAGATCAGTTACCCTATCGTTGTTCATGATCGGCCGACACTGCAACTCAGAAGTCGCAATCCCCTCAAAGTTCCAAAAGGCTATACAGCCAACATGCCCTTGCAATTTGGCTCAAGCTCGGCTAGCAAGCAGGCATTGGGCAACACTCCACACTGGCTGCAATACAAGTTTACCCCGGAAGATCAAATCAAGTCCAATGGAGATCACAGCGATTCGCCCTTGGAGATACCAGTTGAGATCAGCTCCTCCCAGAAAGGCATCAGCCTAAAAGAGCCCGGGTTATACAGCTTGCAATCCGTCGAGACTGTATACTGTTCCGGTGAAATATTAGAACCATCGTCGTTCATTCTGCAAAACCCTCCTGAACCCGATCTGGCGATCGTTGCAGAAGAAATCTTTGACAAATGCGCGCAAAACCCTGTTGGTCTCACGGTAGACCTGGACTTGACTGGGTCGCCGCCTTTCACTGTAAAGTACACGTCACAGCGAAAGGGGTCGAGGGAAATTGAAGAGGAAGAGGAAATAATATCGAGCCTAAGAGGGCAGGTGACGCTCAAACCGCCAGCCGCTGGTCATTACATCTACACTTTCCACGAAGTCAGTGATGAAATCTACACAGGATATTCCCTGCGACACAAGAATCTGGTTCTGGAACAAAACGTCAAACCAGCAGCTTCGGCCTCATTTATCAATCCACACCAATCCAGACGTGTTTGCATTGACCAAAATGCTGTATTTGACGTTCGGTTCAAGGGCGAAAGTCCATGGAGCCTTGAGTACGAACTTGTCCATGGCGGCCAACGAACAAAACATAGCATCGAGGGCATCGAAGCTGATACGTATAAGATCGAGACAGAACCGCTCACAAACGGTGGTCAATACACCCTGACCTTGGCGAGCGTCACGGACAGTCGGCGTTGCAAAGAATTTCTTGAGCAACACGCCACCATTGAAGTCCGTCATCAGCGACCAAAGATTGGATTTGGCCAGATCGAGGGTAATCGGAACGTAAAGATTCTTCAGGGCAAGGATGTCGGTCTGCCCGTTCGACTTGTTGGAGAATCACCGTGGACCATATCTTGGATTGATACCAGTGAGCCGGAGGATATCCAGATCCAAAGCATGCATGAAGCCAATTCCTTCATTCTTGTGTCGCACCCAGGGACATATGAAGTGATTGATGTGAATGATCGCTGCCCTGGTGTCGTGGACGAAGAAACGAAACGATTCGACGTGCATTGGATTGCCAGACCTCAGATCCACGTCGCTGAAAGCAGCGTGCAAGAGGACCTTGGCAATAACCGCTACAACAAAGCCGAAGTTTGCGAGGGTGACGAAGACTCTCTTGATCTACTTTTTACGGGATCGCCACCTTTTGATGTAAAGTACGAACTACATCAACATCCAGAACACCGCTCGAAATCGCTTTCGAACAGAGAATTAAATGGCGCTTTGGGCACCGCCTCCATCCGCATGGACACATCTATTGCCGGCAATTACGAATACAAATTCTCTCACCCGAGCGATGCCAACTACGATAGAGCCTCCAAGAAAGCCGATGCGCTTGTCGTCTCTCAGCGCGTGAATTCTCGACCGACCGCTGCTTTCTCAGCTCCTGGAAAGACGTATAGCTATTGTTCCTCTGACTCTCACACCTCAGGGGAAGAACTTATTCCCGTCAAGTTCACTGGTCTTGCACCATTCTACCTTGAGATCGAAATCAAGCACCACGGTCTTGGCAAGCCATCTATTCTCCCATTTCCCAACATCCCCACCAATACCTGGGACTTGCGCATTCCTCATGCAAAGCTCAAATCAGGTCACTCTGCGCTCACCATCCGCAAAGTCCGCGATGCACGAGGATGCCAACGCAAAATCGACACCACGACGCACTCGAAAGACAGCACCTCGGCATCTCGCGTACAGATCGCCGTCTTCGACGCACCTTCGATCGCGCCCCTCGAATCCAAATCGGAATACTGCGTCGGCGACCACCTCTCCTTCACACTCTCCGGACAGCAGCCCTTCTCTATCTTCTACGACTTCGCCGGCGCGCCCCGCAAAGCCAGCGTGCCAAGCACCACCTTTCGCCGTCTCGCCGAGCGGCCCGGCCTCTTCACGATCACGAGTATCCAAGACTCCTCGTCGACGTGCAAGGCGCCCGTGCACGTGGAGCGGCGCATCCACGCGTTGCCCAGCGTGCGCGTCAGCAAGGGGCAGGAGACGCGCACCGACATTCACGAGGGCGGCACGGCGGAGATCCTGTTCGAGTTTGGCGGCACGCCGCCCTTCGAGTTCACCTTCATCCGCAGCGAGAATGTGCGACGCGGGAGCGGCAAGAAGCCGCAGATTCTCGAGTCGACGACACTGACGAGCGAGGGTTACGAGCTGCGCGTGCCGGCGAGCGAGGAGGGCACGTACGAGGTCATTGCCGTGCGGGATGCGCACTGCTCGTATGCGCGGCCGGGGGCGGAGATTGGGGCGGGGAAGGGGCAGAAGGCGTTGAAGTACTCGTAGTGGGGGACTGCGGTCTTCTTGTAGCATAGGTATCTATTTCGTGAAGGACGGGCGAGTGCATGGGAGGTGTTGGGGCATCACTGCAGCGTTCATATGTCGTATAGGACTGTTCTCCGTTTCCCGAGCTGCTTAATAGTCTGTTGTCGAAAATGCATTTCCTACTTGAGGTCGCTTCCACGGCAATGTCGGACTGAGTCTCGTGAACGCACACCCCAGGTCGGATTCGGAATCGTGCACCTCAATACCGGCATTAACTCGCGATGCGTCATCTCGCAGGTCTGGGAAAGGGCGACATCTTCCAGGATCTGGATGTATCACAACTTGGATCTCTGCCTTCTGTGGCGGTAGCTCCGATGATTGGGTTTCGGCCCATCCCTGGAAGTTGGCCTCAAGCGCAAACCTCGCACTGAGACTAATGCCATAGTAAACTATCATTTCACAGTTTTGTCCCATAAATAAGTTCATCGACTGGGTTGTGAATATGCTGCCCACGATCTTGCGACTCGCTTAGGCAATGAAAGTTGTGCACGATTTTCTCGAAATCCTGATTCACAGGTTTGACGACAGTCTCTTTTCGCATATCTCAGCTCTCTCACCACTGGCGGTTTCGTTTCGCATTGGTACTGCTCCATTCGATCATTAGAAGATATTGCCTTTTCCTTGTCCTCATGATGGGACCAGCGACTGCCAATGAAGTCCGTTGCCAGTCGAACACACTGAGACTAGGAAATGCAACCAACTTAGGCAAGGAGTAGCTACAGCGTTCACCTGATACTGTGGAATACAATGACCAACGATACACTGGCCAATGAGCATACCTAAGGGACATCTCAAGTGGTAGCGTGTATGAGATGAAAAAGATCGAGCGTTCGTTGCTCAAGGCCTAAAGCTCTCTCTGATTACTGGATCGCTGGAGTAACGCAACTCACACATCGCACAAGTTATCATTTAGATCCAGCCAGACATTAGTTACAGTAATCTACCGACAGATGAACTTCCTTTTCGTGGTCAAGTGCAAACTCGCCCTTCCTTCCTCACCACTTCCGTTGCTCTCTTTGGGCTCGTTCCGGTTAAGACATCTCTTTCACTCAACAATCCTACTCCTATGTCTGACCCCCACAATGCAGAAACCCTTTTCCTTCACACCTATCTAGCTTCTTGAACCACCGGAACTCCCGAAGAACGAACCACATCTATTCGCATTCGGCCGATCCAGAACGGCACCGCCGACAAACGTCGTCGTCATCATGAACGACCACCAAACGACACCGAGATACCGAGCGAGCTATGGGTCAGGAAGAGCAGTGCGAGCAAACGTGGCGGTCACACGAGCCAAAGATACGAAGGAAGAGGGGTGCATCGTGGGCCCACCTCAGCACTGTGCACTACGCGTGCCCTAAAAGTGGAGCCACCTGCTCAGCTGCTCCCTACCCGAAGCGAATTGCCATATAAGCGGACGGACGACGCGTGCTGGCGAGCCATCGACCATAGATATGGGACACCGTGCGGATGGACTGGAACGGAGAAGCTGGAGATGGAAGAAGGCCCCGCTTGTTCGCTCGTCCTGCAAGATGAGAAGTGTGCTCTGGTTACCTACTTGGAATGGTAATCCGGAGCGGCAACGATGAGGCAGCAACCGGCGGCTCTTGCCAGGGTTGTGCTTAGAAGCGAAGGAATGGGGCCGTGGCTGGTTCAAGGTGGGCATCTCCATCACAGCGTGTGGAGAGATGCACACGCATAGCTAGGGCTTGGTGGCTGGGTTCCTACTTCTCCAGCGCTGTGCCTAGGCATGCAGTCGGTCTTTATGTGGCAAATCCGAAGTGGCTAGGAAGTCCACTGACGTGTGGTATTCTAATGTGCAAGCTTACTCACCGGGTGCATTGATGCCAGTAGACTGAGATGCAAACACCAGATTTAGTTTATGTAACATGCGTTACCCCGTTGAAACACCCACCGCTCTCAGTCAATGGACAAAACTCGGAATTTTACCTTCGTCGCGCTGCGGACCCTGCGAATCAGCAGTATTCGGGCTCGCTGGTCACTTCAGAGCTATGCAAATTTCGATAAAATTGGCCTTCTTTGGACCCGTTGTGCATCTGACGCAGGAACTCTGGAATTGGAGCCCGGGTAAGGGCGTGGCGTGTTCTTCCTCCTCTGCACGGTTGGGATTAGCGAATATAGATGCGGACAATTGCGACGCCTCTTTCAGAGCCTCAACTCATCCCTTCGGCCGAAGGCCCTTGCGTACGATGTCGATTCTCGAGACTTCAAGTATCAACTTCGTTCATACACTAGCCTACCCAGCGAGTTTCTGCAATCATGTCCGCTCTTCTAGTGCTTCTCGGAAGAGTTTGCCAGCCACTGATGCGTAGCGAGTTGGGTTCTGTGGTGCTACTCTCCCGTTTCGACAATGAGCTGGCATGGCAGCCTGATCGAAAATGTGCGCTTCAAGATCGTTCTGCCCGACGTTTGAATCAAGGCAATACACAAGGCCGAACCACAACTCGCATCGGCCGAAGGGATTTCCACATACGGCATGCAAGCAATTGAGAGAAGATGTGTTATTGGGTGTTTATGATGAGCATTGATTGATTCAGAGAGCCTCCCATCTGTTATGCCCATATCTTTCGTCCAAATTTGCCTGGACTGCGCCCATGTGAGCCTCACTCCCTCAGTACCAGCTACCCATGCTTGACCGCGAACCAGGAGGGGAGTGCATCCCTGGGCGAGGCTGCCTTGCGTTGGGCGAGTGGATTTGCGGGGGACTGACGCGAGAGTTGTATCTGTCCAGGCTGCAGCACCAGGTGGAGACGCAGTCGGCGCTCCCCGTGGAAACGACCTTCATGGAATTGTTCATCAGTTCCGCCAGCGCCCCAGAGCGCGCTGGGTGGGATGCCGTCCATGGTGTCAACAGCACAGCATTGGGGCCGGCTCCCTTCCTTCCAATCGCCACTCTGAATCCGTTGTACGTAGAAATAGTTGAGCTCCATTCTCTCTCCACGTTGACCATGTCGCAGCTTGTCACGATTACGACGTCTTCCGGACCAAAGTAAAACTTGGCATTCTCTAGAAACAGGGATGCCCCACGTTAGTTGGATCTGTTTTTGTGATGGGGCCCTCGTAGAGAACGCACCAAGAATGATGTCGGAGTAGTATTTGGCTAATTTGACTTCTTTTTCACATTCCTCCACGGATATATTGGAATTCGACATTGTGATTTCTTGCCGACCCTTGTAAGTTCAAGTGATTGCCTGGGGACAGATAGAAGAGGAAAGGGTTTGCAGCGGAAGAAGTCCACGCAGCACTCAAGTGGAAGAGCAGGACAGAGCTGAACGAAGGAATGGGGTTGCAGCGAGGTTGAAAAGGCTGCACAAAATTAATCGCGCTTACCAAGACTTGGGATTTCAGCCGGCTCACAATGCACTGATGGCGCCTGAACCGAGAGACACAGGAACGAGGAGAGCGGGTCGCGTTGACATAGCCCATGATTCCGGACGCATTTGCTGCACCGTATGCCTTCGGCTTAGAACGCGTAGAATATAGAAGCACGTCCATTGCAGTTGCCATAGCAGTACGGAACTTAGCGTGCGGTCTACATGCATATTCCTCATGTCAGGAATCTTTAGGGTTTGGTGCGTAATTGGTACAGATTGATCTTCGGATCATCGCCGCTACGGGTTTCAATCCTGAAACAACGCATTGCAATCTTGCTTCGAACAGCAGTGGATCGGTCTTTCCAAGATCAAACCGGCTCGTATTTAGCTTCACCGTTTAAAGCCATTTCCGAATGGGCCGCCAGATCGATCCAAGTAAGAGCGGCATCAGTGTAAGAGCTATGCCAAAGATGGAGTTAAGGATCTGCAGTGCGAATATGCAAGGATTTGACAATATCAAGTGACCTAGCATTTACCATATTAAAGTAACAAAACAACACGTGGTTGGCACAGCTGTCATAGCTCTACACATGAGACACGAAAACTTTCTAGACGAAGTCTTGATGTTTTTGCCTCTCTTGTTCCTGCATCTACGTCGGATCTCCTTTCACATTAAGCAACTCCGTTCAACGTCCATGACCGTGCCGACGCCCGCATGGAGATGGGCCCGATTTTCATCAACAGGACCGACAGAACGATGCGTGCTCGAAGTTTGTCGGCGAACCGTCTCTGAACCAATCAAAGGCAGGTTTGCCAGCTCGAATATGTACCTACCTCGTCGATGATCATCTTCGGTATCCCGAGTACTTTGGTGGCGTACCAAGCAAATCGCTCGTGATTGGTTCGGCAGCCCCGTATGGAACGAAGGACTAAGAGGAGGTTGAGATATGAGAAATGGAGCCGATCACCTTGGTGCACAGCTATATCGCTGATCTTATAGCTTTCTCCCAGGTTGCACTGTCTTCTAATATGTCTTCTGCTGATACTATTGTCCTTTGTCGCCTTCAAAGGCAAAGGGAAAATTCGCACTGCAAATCATGAACTGCACGAGCCAGCATGGAAGCGGCTAGAAGCCCATTTGGGACCGCATCTCACGGATTTCCTGTTAGTTACTCTCTCCTCTGTTTAGTTCTGAAAGACGTATTATTCGGAGAGCGTACCTTCTGGCTCTATTCGCAGGCGAAGAGAATGCTGTTTCCAAGGGCAAGAGGTTTGGGGTGAACGGGATGATGAAGTGCGCGCTAGGAGCACATACCCAGGTTTCTCGTCGTTCTATCCTTACGCAATACGAACTCCAGGACGTCTCCTGCGGAAGACAAGCCTTCTCTTGGCAGCACTTACTGTAAGAATGGTGTTTAGGGTTGAGCAAGCCCTCAATGAAACAAAGCAATGAAGTTCAAATCAAAGACTTATCTCAAGACTTGCCGTCCGCAGTGATGTTTCTCGGCATCACTGTCTCGTGTGATATCCGATGTTGGGAGGATGCCATCTATATCATCAGCAAACGAAGGCAAGAGGGACAGAACGATGTAGCGTGCTTCCAGGTCCTCCCGGGGGTTGCTTTCGTTCCGCCAACATGATGTTCTTGGAAAAGACGGGCGTTGAGAGGTCTTCGTCGCGTCATTTCAAGTGTGCAGGAGTGTGACATGACTTGACACACACAGTGGACGCGTTTTTCTCAACACGTCCAGAAATTTCGCCAATTCCCTTGAGGATCTCCCCATTCGGAAATCTGCCGGATAGGTCTGTCAAGTTTCTCGTACCTCATTCTTTCTTCTTTTTCCGCCATTCGTCAAATCTGTCATGAATCGCCCATCAAAGTCTTCCACCATGTCACTCTTCTCTTTGTATCCAGGGTGCCCCCCAAGCGAATTGAAATCCCGCTTGCCATTATACGAGGAAAGCCTTGCTCTCGACCGTAACGCCCTCATGGCCAATATCGGCCACAAACTCGACGACATCCGCGCCCTGGCCACCGAAGAGGCCATCAATGCCGCAGTTATGGCAAAGAACCGATTCGTAGAGAGCAAGATGCAAAAGCCAGGGGTGGAGAAGGACAAGGGAGCCTGTCCATTGGTCTATAAGATGCCTGTAGAATTGCGTATCAAGATATATCGTCCGTTACTCTCGTTTGAGCAGCCGCTACAGGTGATTCCGCGGAGGCAATGGTTCTCCTGTGAGATTGACTGGGAAGCTGAGCGTCTGGAATGGTCTGTTGACTACCCCTTCCCCCCCTCTCAACCAAGATTGCTGAGTGGATGTAGTGTCCGATTAAATGTCGGTATCCTCTTCGTCAACAAAACCATCCACAAAGAAGCCCTCGAGGTCTTCTACTGCCTAAATGAAATCCGCTGCCACGGCACCGACCTCGGACCGATGTGGTTCCACCCCAATATCCCAAAATTCCTGTCTTGCCTTGAAGTTACCTTCGACAGCCTCTGGGAGCTCGCCGCTGTCCGCGCTGGCGTCGATTGGGACTCCACCGTCAACATCCACGCCCTCATGCGTCTCGCTCACGATGCGCCTCGCCTCGAGAGGCTCATCGTCCGCGTGGACAACCTGCTCGACTACCAACCAGAGCCCGAGACCCCCACCTCAGGCGTCCAAGACGGAGACTGGACGCTGTCTTCCTTCCTCGAGGGCTACGGCTTCTGTGGCAAAGGACAGGCCGAGTGTTTCGCCATGGGTCGTTGGCGCATCCGCGGCTGCCCTGCCCTCGAGTTCCGTCATGACCGTATTGTTGACTTCTGGCCACTGTTGGTGGACCATCGGATCCGCGGTGGCCCCATCTTTCAAGAGTTTGGCGCGTGGATAAAAGATGAGTGCATCGCACACGAGATGCTGCAGAACCTGCACAAGAACCACGGATGCAAATGCGTGGCCCTGCCGACAAGCTCGTACGAGCGTACTGGAGCTCAGATTGCGGAGGATCGTGTCGAGGAAAGTGCATGCAAGCAGCACGGTGTCACGAATGGAGGCAATCGCGGTATCACAACGGTACCAGGTAAGGCTAAGGATCGCGGATCTTACGGTCAGAGGAGCGAGCGGCAGACACGTCATGACATGTTTGAGGCAGTATCGTCGACGGATCGGTGTTCCTACGAGTGTAGGACGAGGGGGTTATGCCAGCAACTCGCAGTCATTGAGAAGACTATGAAGCTGTGGGCCGGATCCGACGACTAGAGAGAGCCTGCCTTTTAGCACAGAATATGCAGTTAGCCCAGAATTATGAGAAAAGGATTGATTACTCGTAAGGCATCATCGTGAATTGCCATGAGGCACACTCGGTGCCCATATCTCAACTTTTGCCCCGAAGGGGAAAAAACCTAACCACACCTCCCTCCCCCTTTCCCCC